>CAEFZY010064747.1:0-64328 GCA_903066815.1 Brachyrhaphis roseni | reverse complement strand
TATATATATATATATATATATATAGACATACTCTATTTTTGCGTATTAGACATCCACTTCTATATGGAAGTCTATGGATGTTGGAAGAAGATTCAACTTGGGCTATATTAACATAAGTAAGCTTTTTTTAATGAACATCAAGGAAGCACTAACAATGTAACATCTTATTTAAAAGTGAGATAGCTACTCACTTTAGCTGCTACAACAGAGAGGTAGACCTTATAGCCATTTTGTACTTCTACTGTTTCTTGTTTTGGACCTGACTTGTCTTTGTGTGTTAGCAAACATTTGAAAATACCAAAGTAAAATCTAGTTTTTCTCATTGCCACACATAGATTGCTGTTTAAGGTTAGTAATTTTTAGCAGTGCTAATTGTGATGATCACTATCCTAAGATGTTGATGAGAGTTTAAAATGCTAGCCCTAAATTTAGTTGTCTTTGTTTCAGGATATTTGTAAAATTGTGTTGTGCAGCCACTGCATTTCATCCAAGTAGTGTGTGACTTTGTAACTGCTTCTAATATAAAATAGTATTAAAAGCTTACTGTAGGAAATCAACACAATGCTGTTATCACTCTTCATAAATCGACTAATGCATTTCCAACTGGACACAAATCTCTGTATGTCAACTATGTGGTCATATTCAGTTGATTAGAGTAGCATTGAAAGTCAATTTATTTCAGTAACTCAAGTCACTAAGTCAAACCAATTTGATGGATTAATTACACACAAACTGTTATTTTAAGCATTTGTTTGTTATGTTTTATGTTACTTATAATTTTCCACTTATAGTTGATGAAAACCCAACATTTAACATTAGAATATTGCAAAAGACCAATTTAAACATTTTTAAACAAAAAATGTGTGCCTAATAAATAGTATTGTTAAGATCTAGAGGTAGCTATTCGGAGTAACTTAACCTCACAAATAAGCCTCATTGGAATACTTATTTAAATTTACTAAATATGACCGTATTCCTGAAAAGTTGACCAGCTTTTTAGTAACAAAAAGTAGTTGTTACTTCTTTTTGGGTGTGCTTCACTGAAAACACTTAGAACTCTGAATATAAATTAGTTATTTTCCTTAGCAGTATGCAGAAAATTGCTCTGACTCTGGTGGGAGACTTTTACTGGAACCAAGTAGTTGTTTCTGTTTACCGATCAGTGCAAGCTGAGTTATTTACCAAGGTGAAAAGGACTTCAGAGGATAAAGTCTGTCTCCCACTTAGTCTGTTTCCATTGACGTGAATGAATAAGTAAAGTTTCTCTTAATCAAAACAATTCTCAAGCAAAGATCAAGAACAGAATGTTTTTAACTGGAGTCAATGTTCTTTGGATGTTTTAAATTTTAAAATTTTCAGTTAAGATCCTCTCAGAAAGTTTCTGCTTGTTTTTTAAAGGATATATTTAATAGATAACACTTAATAGTATTGTCCTGTCAAAGGTAGGTAAAGATAATACTTTGGATTACCTCCAATCTAGGTAAATACTGGGAGCAAATCTAAATTTTCTGGACTTGTCCTTAAATCTGTGAAATTAAAGAAACAACAATTGTAAAATTGAAAAGAAAAAATTTTTTTTTTTGCAAAACAGAATTTTGTTTTGACTCCAAAGCAGACCTCATTTAAGTCTACAACCACACAATGGTTTGCTCCATTTGACCTAAAACAACTGAAATTAGATGTAATTGCTGTTTCCCAAAAATGTTTGAGTCCAACTTCACAGCAGGTAGGAACACAGAGGCTCGAGACAAGAGCAATTCAGCTTTATTGTTTTCCTCTCCACTGGATTCCAATCTAGAGCCTACAGATTCCTTACGGTCCTCCCCTATATTTGTAATTAAATCCTCAAGCTGTTTTAGTCACTTTTAATTAGGGAGCCCCTCCCCGTCAAAATGCAGCTGATCTGAGGATTGTACCGCTGCAGGAACCTTAGTGATTGTTGAAAGTATCTGGTTACATCTTCCTGCTTGTCAGAGCTTAAAGCTGGAGGTTCCCATCTAACCTCTTCACTTTCATCTGATTCATCTGCAATGCAGTTAAAGCTTAATGGTGAGCTTTCTTTTCTCTGTAAGAACCAGCTCAATAAACCGATCAGACTGACGTAAACATGCAAAGAGTTTACAGATTGTTTTCTTTTACAGATGCTGTTTCTCATTAGAGAAACAGCATTCTTTTTTCCATAGAAAAAAGAATGAAAAAAGAATGCAATGTGAAACTTTAAACGTTTCACATTGCAGCAGTGTTGTGTTTGCATCCATTTTGGATGGTTATTTTTCTTGTAGTTTATCAAAATATATTATCTGAAAAAATTGAAAATGAAAAGTTAAACATCTCAAAAATAACATTTTGAAAACAATCACTTTTTCTCACAATTTTATGTAAGGTAATTTGCCTTCTGATTTAATGTCGGTGAAGGAACAAATTTCATCAGAGTTGTTGAAACATCCTCCAGACATTTCAATCTGATCTTTTTGAGCAACACACTTTTAGTTAATTAATTAGTTGTTTAAGTTTACCTGCAACAAAGAGGAAGAGGTTGTAAGAGTGAGAAGCGATAAAAAGGCAGATAAATTGAATGACAGGCAAGGTCATTTTTCATACTAAGTATATTTGTATTCTTGCTGGTTGCTGGTTAACTTTGGGTTTTGACGTTAACGTGTCTCATCGCACTTTAAGTTCAGTCTGGCTATTTTCTTTATTCATAAATGTATTTTGAAGTTTGATTTGCAGATGTTGTTTATTTGGTCTAAACAATACGGTTGAAGTCTGTTGAATGTGCTGGACAGACACAGTAAACGTGGTTTTAAGTGCTTTTCAAAGTTGTAAGTTTAAGTCACAAAAATGGCTCATTTAGTCCAAAATGGACAACTTGCTATTTAGTCTACCCACAGAAGGTTAAACTAACCAATGGCGCTGCAGTCTGGGTGGCACTGTGGCTGCTGCTTGAATGACATGCATTTTCACAATTTCCAATGTCTATCTCAGATTTATGAACTTTGGGATAATTTGCAGCTGACTCATTCAAAAACATGATACAGTGGTCCTTTATCTTGCTATTATGCATCTGTTTGACTATTTTGTTTGATTTTTAGTGATTATGTTAAACCAAAGTTTAGCTCAAATTGTCTTGGTGGTTTCCTGTTCTATAAAAGAACTCAATTTTTTGTAATCTTCTTGTTTTAATGTAAATTTTTTTAAATTTAATTTTTGTTCTGGTGGAGATCTGCATTTCTCATTATGTCCCGGGTTAAAATCATGAAGTGTGTGATGGGAGATGAAAGGATGCACAGCTGGAAGCTATTGCTTTTCTAGGCTCACATTTCTTTGACATGTATTGCAGAAGAATAACAAGCACATGAGGAGGGTGGTTTGCCTTTCAGGGGCGCCTGGTGATCCTGAACATTGTGTTTATGATTCCAGCCTGTTCTACATTACTACATGGAACTTGCAGCAAACATTTCACCCACGGAAATTTGTTATGTTTTTTATTACTTTAATCTTTTCTCACATTTTTATTAGTTTTTGATATTTTGATAACAATTTAGATCACTGAAAATACAGCAAATGGTTTTCTTGTGATGTAGATATAGGAACTTACTACTTATTCTGAGTGAGCCTGTTGTGCAACTCGGAGACTATTGAGTTTTCACTTCAAACTTTTCTTGTGGAAGGTGATTGATAGTGTGCAAAGAGGTTGCTGTTTAATGAAATACATTGAAATGTCTATATAATATATACCATAAATGTTGTATTAACTTGTAAGCAAAAAAATAAGCAATTGATCAACAAGGACAATGGACAACTCTTGGGCTATCACCTTTTACAATTTCTCTTTATTCTTTAGTTGTATGCTTTGCATGTTTACAGAAAGATAGTGGCTTTTTTATTGTAGGCAAACAGCATTGGGTTAGATAAATTTGTTTAAAAGTTTTAATTCATCACTAGGATTAAAAACCATTGTGAAAGTTGCTCTATTTAATTTTTGGGGGCAAATTAATTATTTTTATAACATGCTATAGGACTCAATACTTTTTCTCTATAAATAGGTAAAATTAAGATGTGTGAGTGTTACTAATGTCACTGATTATCTCTCCTTTCAGCTATTTGTACAAGAATGAAATCCAATCAATTGACAGACAAGCATTTAAGGGCCTTGTCTCTCTTGAGCAACTGTAAGTGACCAAGTTCTTCATTCACCTTTTCTATTTGCTCGCAGTGTTCTGCCTTCTTATACCCATTTCTACATGGCTTGACCCCTATCCCGTCTCCTGAGGATCTCTGTAAAGAAATCCCAAAGCCTGGCAAAGCTGACATGCTTATGAGTCATACAGTGCATAAATCAAAGCATGTTCTTTACTTCTTAGGTTGGAGATGGGCATCATGCTGCTACATGCGACGGCCCTTTCCCTTTTTTGTTGCCACTATGCATGCCATTTGTGCACCTGACCTTTGTCTGCTGCGCTGTGACCCACTTTGACTCCCTCTGCATGAGTCGCATGGTGATCATGACAGCTTTGCCCCAACCCCACTGAAGCTTTAAAAGTTAATATATTGCCGTGTTGTGCTGCAGCCAGGAGTACTGTAGAACAAAGCTTTGACCTACGTCTGTCTTCTTGCTGCAAAAATCACACCTCCCTTATGATTTGCTATAATCTTGTGTGTGTGTGATTTTTTTTTTTCTAGATAACCATGCATAATGTGTGCTTTGTTTGTGTGATAAAGTTCAACTTTTTCCCATAAGTGCTGAGCATTGCAGTTTTGTAGCGATGCACCAATCCACTTTTTTCTCGTTTGATACTAATACAGATATCTGAGGCTCAGTATCACCCGATACCAATCCGATACTGAAAAACAACTCAGGCACAGTCACCATACCCGATCTAGAACTTCTTTCAAAATATCGAGACCAATATAGTTGTTAATATCGGATTGGTGCATCTCTACAATTTGGGGATTTGAAGACCCTTGGACTAATGCTTGATGCCTGCTGTAAAAGAGAAGTAACGAGAATTTCAAACTGGGATGTTGCTTGGAAAAAAATTATATTTCTTACATTTAATTACATTTTTATGTTGTCTGCAGTCAGTGGGAACCTGAGATTGTATGTTTTTATTCATGTTTCAGTATGAATTGTGATTCCATGCATTAATAACAATAAAAACACATCCTAACCAACTTAGCTCCGTGTTTAGCTACAATGTGAAATCATGATTGAACTTTAAATCCCTTTGGATAGCTGAGTTCAAATTAATTCACCACACCTGATTACTGATTACTGTTCTGAGATGCAAAATGAATGAATGAATAAATTTTAACCCTCGCATAGGTTTGAGACAAAACAGAAAATGAATTTGTTTTTATTATATTTTCAGTAAAATACAATAATCCCTTTAATTTAGTCGCAAACAAATTTAACTCAGTATAATGCAATATATATTTTAGTGGGTCATCTTAAGGATAATTTTTATGTGCTGTGCCCTTTCTTAACTTAATCATCAACAAATAACCTATGTAATAAAATTTATTTTCAGTGTCAGACCAATCAGCTGGGTTGAATTTACCCCCAGTAAAGGAATACTTTATGTGTTGGTGGCAAGTTGTAAATCCCAGTAATTCTATTAAAACACCTACCAAGGCATGAAATCTCATTGTGACTTCATTGTTCTGAATGAGGGGAATCCCAAATCAGTGGTTGATGATTCTCCTGTGATTCATAAGTGTCTAAGCCTCATGTCTGATTTGCTGTCAGTAAATGCAGTGGCTTTGGTTTGTATCAGCCTAACCTGATGATTTATAGCCACTAATGAATTAGGCCTAAAAGAAATTCATCATGGCTTTACTCTCTGATCTCTGACGTCTTAAAGGTTCTTTGTTCTTTGTAGTTTGTTTTACTGCTGCATTACTGTTGACTCTCAGGTGAAAGCAATCCCAATTTGAAACCTTATTGATTATTTTTATCCAACTGTCTGATTTTTTCAGCATTTATATTTTGTGTCTCCAATCTGAGAAAATTCAAATGCAATGCTGATTTTAGTATATTGTAGTTCTCTAAACAAAAACCTTTTTTTTTTTTTCTTTATCAATCTTTTTAAGTAGATCACATTTTACTAACTAGCAATACAAATGAACTGAATTTGACTCTATTCAATTTTAATTGGGACAAACTCTGGACTGTATTGGATCTGACTCCAATAATCTGACGTTATTATTGGATTGTATTTGGTGATTTGGGAAGATTTTAATAGAATTTGGTCAAATCGGATTTCAAATCATATGAAAAAAAAATGCAACTGTTTGACATGTAAAATACCCCTAGCTACTGTTTGTGTTGATTTTTTTCTCTTACACCCTGTTTATATAATACATGATTCTACTGCTTTATTGACCACTACTTTATACTACTCAATTGAATATAATTAGAGATAATTATGAATTTACTCATTTGTCTGCATGACTCATCTGGCAGGTATGAATGCAGTGGTGATAGCAAACCTTTTCCCTAACCAAATTTGAAGTTTGCTAAAAAGGCACTTGAGTTACTTGAGAAGAAATAGGTTTCTGTAATCTAATGAAAAATAACATTTACAGTAACTGGTTACTGAGCATAACTAAATATTGCTCACACTAATACAAAATCCAGAATTAGTTGTTTTGACCTCATCTCAAGAGTGTTTGTTAGAATCCTTACATAAATTGCATATTTCAGTCATTTTCTCTTGAAAATTTTCCACGGTTACTTTGTTGAATTTAAAATTGGACCCTTAAATTTTAAACATAAATATGTCATAAATGCCTGTATGTAGACTCCTGCAGTCTGCCAAGATCCACAGTGCCGTTTTCTCCGTAGTTATTTCTGACGCACTATTGTTCAAACCCCAACCTGTCCACACCCTGCCCCCACCCATTCCATTCCATGGAATAATGTAACATTTTATAATCATGAAACCTGAAATACCTATTTGTACATTTTGTTCTGTTTCAGCTACCTGCACTTCAACAGCATCGATTCTTTGGAACCAGAATCCTTCAGCCATCTGCCGAAGTTGGAACGACTGTAGGTGGACTCTGTCCCACCTTTTTGCCAAAAATTTATAAAATATATTTAGTTCAGACACAGTACAAGTATAGTTAAAATCTGCTCTTATGAATCAGTAAACTGTTATATTAACTGCTACTAGATTTATAAGATTTTGTTTATTTAGCTAGATGCAATAATTAGCATAGTTTTATGAAACTCCCTCCTTCTCTTGCCTCTCATAGACTTAAATATATGTTAGTTTCTTGTTTCATTTTTTTTAAACCTGGAGTATTTGCACTTGCAGCCTTGAGTCTGTGCAAATAGATGGAACACCTGCAGGGAAGAAAAAAAAAAAAGAGGAATAGGGGAAGGAAGGAATTCCCAGGTGCATAGTTTAGCCATTGTTGGGGAAGATTTCCATGGACACAGTCAAAGCAGAGACAAGAAAGATCTTTGAATCAGCTTCCTGAAAGGAAGGATGCAGACATGTGTGGCAAATTGATCGAAAAGATCATATGCAGGAAAATGCTTTGTTGTGTCTACAGTGGAAAAAATGTGTGATGGCACTATTATCTGGAAGGACAATGATATTTGTCCTGTGTTAAAAACAGAAAATTAAGTCACCAAAAACAACATCCTTTCTCCACACTACCTGTTTTATTGGTCACTTGTTCATTTTCCTGTTTTCTGTCTCCCTGTCAGGTTTTTGCACAATAACAGAATAACACAGCTCATCCCAGGAACCTTTGCTCATCTTCAGTCCATGAAACGATTGTAAGTGCAAGGAATTTTAAATAAAAACACATCTTTAGAGCAGCATTGAAATACATTGTTAAAATAACAGCATCTTGCAGATTATGTTCTCGTGAATATGGCATTTTTTAATCTTGACGCCAGCTTTTTTTATGACTGAGTTTTATCTTCTGAGGAAAAATCAGCTATTCAGTCCTTATTTAAGTGTTCTTGTTCCTCTTTTCCCACTCATAAATTTACTTCTAATGTTTGAATGAGAGTTCAAGAAGAGAGTCAAAAGCCTATTTAATCACACTGACTTTGCTGTGATTTTGGCTTTTTATGTAGGAACATATAAACAATATTAGACTGTGAAAAATCATTAAAAACCTCAAGAGCTTGTTTATCAAAACCTCTTGAATGTAATGCATCTTTTTTAGATGACATATTGTAGTAAAGCTGAACTAGAAAAGGAGTCCAAACTGTAAGACCAGTTCCCACAGTGAGAACAATCTGTCCCAGTCTCTTTCTGGTGGGCCCCACTGTTTGCACTGAGCTGGATTTGGTGGTGCCAGACACACTGTAGTTCATGAACTGTCACAAAGGAGTGTTTTTAACACTGCTGCACACAGCTAATGTGATCGCAGGTCGACAGCTCTGAGGTTCATGTGTGACTGGATTGAAATCAAAACTACTCAGGCTGCATTTCAAGGTGTTCTTGGCCACACGGGATGTTATTATTTGCGCACCTGTAAAACTGACAGTCTTGAACCAAATGAGCAGATTTCATTTTACTAAGCGACAAGATTTCCACTTTGATTTTTATTGTGTGCTGTCTATAAAGCCTGACTTGTTATGATGCAGTCGAAGTAAAACATTTGGTTTTGTATCCCGCTGAGCAACATACCTGAAACTAATCATATGCCTCTTTAGACTTCAGTCAGTATTAATGACATGCATAACCCCGATTTAGGCCTAAACAAATCATATAGACCTGTTTGCCTGTCCTTTAAACAGGCAAACAGCCTGATCCAGTTTTTTCTAGTAGGCCCCATCGTGTTTGGAAATCAGGCAAAAACCCTGGGCTAACAGTGATCTAAACTTCAGGCTATAGCATAAGCCAAAGTAGAACTATCGATGCACGGTCACGTTCATTTTCATCCACATTCTTCAAAGACAAGCTCCTATGAAACCTCTCCTGCTGCAGTACATGTCATGCTGTTTTTGTCATATGGAGTTGTGTGACTTACAACTGTATAGTAAACACAACGATCACGACATAGAGGAACAACTATTACGAGCTGACAACTTCAGATGAGGAGGAAATAATGACTGATGAGCTGCAACATCTTATTTTACTTTTAGTTTTGTTGGAAGCCTAAAACAACAATACAAGCTGTTGATGGGATGTTTTCCTGCTGCATCGTACCAGAAGTGAGCAGGGGGAGTTTATTGTTTTGATTCATCAGGACATACTTCCTCATGGCCCTCGGACCACTGCTCCTCAAAAATATCCATGCTGTTCTCACGCTGAAGAAGTCTATTATGATCTTCCAACTTTCAACCATTTTCATTTTATTGATAATTAGGGTCTAACAGCATTAGTTTCTGCAAACAATTCAACTGAAATGAGATAATAATGAACAAAAAAACACCTACATATGTTTGAGTCATATAAAGATGTTTATGCATTTATCTGTGATGCTTCCGTCTTCTGATTTGCTCTTTGCTGGTTTCCATGTTTGCAGGCGGCTGGACTCTAACACTTTAAGCTGTGACTGTGAGCTGCTGTGGCTGGCCGACCTACTGAAGCAGTACGCCGAGTCAGGAAACGCCCAGGCTGCTGCCACCTGCGAGCATCCCAGTCGACTACAGGGCCGATCGGTGGCCACCCTCACTGCTGAGGAGCTCAATTGCGGTACAGACAGAGGAAAAATTAACACTTTATTTTGATTGTTTTTAAAAGTGTCTTCATGTTGCTTCTTCAAACCAGCTTTTAACTCTTTGTAGCATTAATGTTTTCACCTCAGTAGTATTTTATAGCACCTGGGAAAAGTATCCATAGTCCTTGAACTTTGTGACATTTTATTATGGTACACCCACAAAATTCAGTGTAGTTTTACAAAATGAAAAATAAATATCTTGATTTGCAAAAGTAGGAGAAAAAGAGTGCCAATGGAAGTCAATAAAATGGTGTTTGCTTAATTTTGAAACTGAGAAGAAAAAAATTAAATCTGGTAAATGAAGTACACAGGGATATTCTCCTGTGTACTGTGCAAAAAAATATTTACACTTTATGTAAGCACTGGTGCTTTTTGGGGCCCAAATACCGCTGGTCCACAGAAATTTATTGGGTCTATGCTAACTCAACTTCTCATGCAAAGTTTCATTGCAACATCCATTCAATTTGTTTTTGTCTTTTTTTAGCATTTAATAAAGTCATTGTTAATACGTACAGATAATAGCTTAGCCTTCCTTCCTGCTAGCAGCACCTGTGTTGAGTCATGTATAAACTGTATAATCTATGCACACACTGCAGATGTACACACAGGTGTATGTTTCTCTTCTTTATCTTAGCTCTGCAGCTGTTTTGCTCCTGGAAAAATCTACTCAGCTGGAGGAAATGTCAATCTGTGCTCACTGCAACAACAAGCAGATGTTCACTTTATCAGTGAGAGAGGATAAGAGTTTATCTTATTTTGTTTCTTAAGTAAAAAGGATGTTTACAGCACAAATATAAAATTTAATAAGCATGTTCAATGTTCCTACTACGTCATGAGAAGTTTGGAACAACATGGACTGTGCTTATGTTTTCTTAAGTTCGTCAAAGAAATGGAAACATATCCAAAATGTTATAAAAGAGATCAAAAATATTTAGTTAATTAAAGTCTGAAGAAGTCAGTCATTTTGAATTGGAAAATGTGTAGAAACCCTTGACATAGAGAAACATCTGCATTCATACTTGTGACAGAAGTTCCACTGCTTCTACTGGTACTGAATTCTAGGCATTAGAAAAGCTCTTTCATTTGAATCTTTCAATCAACTTGCATAAGTTTTACACTTACAAAAGGAATGTCAAATTATTTGTTGAGTAGGTTTTTGCTTTTATGTAAAAGCAATAATTATTTATACTGCTGCTAATTTATTGCACATTGAAGTTATTTAATAATAATTTCTACCATTTCTTTTCTATTTTATTTTAATTCTCAAACTCAAGTAAAGACAAGAATTAACTCTTGAATTAAGCCTTGCAGTATTTTTCAAGTGCTAATTTGCAGAATATTACATGTTTTTGATGTTCTGTTCTTTCTAGAATTGACAATGGAAGTATAGCAAGCTATTGGATGGTTAATGATCTGTTCTCTAATTTGCCTGTTTTGGATGAGATAATAACAGTAAGTTTATTCACACTTCTTTGCGAAAAAAGTGGAAAAGAAAATCCAGATAATTCCATAATCAGTCTGATTCCATGCGGGCTCCAGAGCTAAATCCACTTGTTGTAAACCTGTATTTTCTCCAGCTCCCTCTGAATCCCTCAGTCTGAACCAGGCAACTGTATCTTAACCACAGTATAATCACAACAACTAACTTTAATGGCCTTAACGTGCCGACTCCTGCCTACTGTAGCCCTCCCACTCCCTCACATCAGAATGTCTTCCTGAAAACATGGTGAAAGTCATTCTACACCTCTCTCCATCAGTCTTTTCCTTCATGGTCCACTTCAGACACTGTAAGCAGGGTGGTATGCTGCCTGGTAATAGCTGCAGTCCAACTCCCATCCCTTTAGAGTTGAGATGTTATGGTATTTGTATTGATTGACCTACTTGTGGATGTAAAACTGTGGTCATCACAGTGGTTGCTAGTGTGAGAACTTTGGAGGAAACTGCTTAAAGGAGTTGCTTCTGACCTGAATTGGTGAGCAGACACTGTGAAAGTGGGAGGCTGAATCTCCCTTTGGGACATCAGAAATGTTCTTGTTTGTTGCTTCTGTGTGTCTTAGATTTCACATGCTTGTGGTGACCATTAATCTAGATCACCACTGAGTACAGCAAGTACATCCTGTCGGAAACTTCTGGAATTTGGTCTCTGAATAAACTTAGAGATTCTTCCAACATGGATGTAAGAACTGGTCTGGTTTAACAGAGGCTCGGTACACTTGTGGTAAAAAATAAGTTTACCATATGTTATGGAAAACTAATTCAAGATACATTATCTCCTGTTGAGACAATATCAGCAATCTTCTTGGGGATGCGGTTGTTCCTGCCCCTCACCCTACGAATGGTTATGAGGCTGTTTCCAAACAATTTGGGTTTGTCAATATGCACTTGGGAATTATTCTTAGAAAATGTAGAAAATGGCAAGAAAAGACTCGAGCTGCACACCACTGTGAGCACAATGTCCTTCAGATGGGAGAGCTTAGAGTGGAGATGTTTGGCTGGACTGCAGATTTATATATATGAAGAAAACCCAACACAGAATATCAGCACAAACACACCCACGCCAACTTTGTGGTTTGGTTTGGAGACACAAGACCTGTGCAGCTTAAAGCCATTAAACTGACTCTGAACTTTTCTGTATATCACTGTATTATTAAAGTAACAAAAATGTGAAATCAAAGCATGGACTTTGATTAGTGTGATTGTCATTAATTTTTCTTGTTGAATTTTCTCGTTGCAGAGGTACCAAGGATCACCTCAGAGCCCCGGGATGTCGATGTTACATCAGGAAACACTGTTTACTTCACCTGTAGGGCTGAGGGAAACCCCAAACCTCAGATTATCTGGCTCAGGAACAAGTAAGATTTATCAAAACCTTAAGAAGATGAATAAAGAGAACTGAGACCAATTTAGCATGCTAGTTTTTAAAAGAAAATGTCATAGTGACTAATGTATTTTCTATGGATTATTGGAATTTTGAGTTGTTTGTTTTTCACAAACCTTTCTGTTGTCTACATGTTGTCTAAGATTGTATTGCACTTTTAGCTTGGCAGAAGGATGAGTAGTAAAAGGAGACATGCAATGAACAGCCTGCAGTTGGGAATAAAACTCAGGACAGCTGCAAAGAAAAATATGGCCTCTGTAAATGTTGTTCTACCTTTGAGTCATGTGATGGCCCCCATTGGCTTCATTTTTGTTTAGAACAATGATGTACAACTGAAACTAAATGTAAATAATTCTGCAAATTGACAATGGCCCGATTATTTAGATGTTTACATCAAAGAATTAAACACATGTTATATGTTACGTTTACCATATCCATCTTTTGAAAAACATCACTTGAAAGATGATGAAAGACATTATCAAGTGAAATACTTGATGTCTTTCACTTCCCACAACTGTGTCTTTTATATTTTGTTCCATTGAGAATAACTGAGATTTTTTGGAATATTTTTGAAAATCAAATAATATTACAAGGACACAGAAAATACAGTAAAAAAAAACCATCCAACCATTTAAAGTAAACAATATTTTCATGTTTTTTGTTTTGTTTGTTTGCAGCAATGCTTTAAATATGCGAGATGACAATCGTCTGAACCTCCTGGAAGATGGGACACTGATGATTCAAGACACCAGAGAGACTGACCAGGGAGTTTACCAGTGCATGGCCAAGAATGTAGCTGGGGAAGTCAAGACTTCAGAGGTCACTCTTCGATACTTTGGAGCCCCCTGTGAGTGCACCACTTTCCTTTCTTTACCAGCTTGCAATGCAGTTTCCCACACATTCTCATAGAGGTTGAATACAGGCTCATTTGGGAGTAATTACTTTTCACAAACTACAGTATAGTGCAGGGATGTGAGTTTGTGTTGGAAAATCTGGCTAATGTTGGCATGGTTACTTTGATATGACTTGTTGATCATTTGATTGTAGCATATTCTGGTTAATTATGTTACAAAATTTACCAAACAGAGGCATATTTTGAAAATTGTAATAAACAAAAAACAACAAGCACTTCTCTGTCCTCTGTCAAGAGCAAAGTGAGCCAAGCAAGTCGAATGACATAGACAAACTGGAAACCGCTGTCCCTGTCCTGTGAGTGTAATTATGAAAAGTGAAGAAGGCTTGATTTGGAAGCCAAAAAAAACCTAATTTGATTAACAAGCTGCATAAATAAATTTTGTGCATTTTTATAAAAATGTACCTGTTTTGTAAGTAAGGCATCTAAAATTGTGAGGCATAAATGTCCTTACTAATAAAAGTCTGATTGATGCATGTCTAAATAATTCTTAACCTCTAGAACCCGACGGACCCACCGGTGGGTCCAGCTGCCACGCCAATAGCTGTGAGGCTATAAGTGATATACTTTTGTGTGTGTTTGTCAGGCAGAAATGTATTTATACCCCCTGAGGGTGTAAGAGGTTTTTAACTATAGATGAAGACAGTGCAGTGTCTTTCAAAATTTTTTTTCTTTATGGAGACTTACTGTGTCAAAAAAACAAATATGAAGCAAGAAAACTGATAACAGAATATTTTTGTGCATGTTTTGGTTGAAACTGAGCCCATCAGAAGTATATGAGAACTGATGTTGTGCATTTCCTGTCTATGTGATGGTAAACCACATATCCCTTGCTGCAAACATATTTTCTTCATTCCACTGTAATCACTGACCAAATAAGGATACATAGCCACTGGATTTTCTTTCAATAAACATTGAAAACTGTTTGGTATTTGTCTAGTTGTTTTCAGTTTTGCGTCAATGAACACAAAGGTGGTCTTTGTAACTGAGCTACAACCCAATTTTCTAGAACTTTTAAAGTTGTTGCCAACAACAAATACATCACTCTGTTTTGGTTGCTTAAAATGTTTTAGGTTGTCTTTTAAAGCTTGAACACTGAGTTTGTTTTTGTTTTGCTTCCGTTGGATTTTTTATTTTTATTTTTTGGACATACTGTGGAGTTAAGTTCTGCCAATAGTTTAGAAGCTTAATATTGATACCCTAAACACTGAAGACTGTTGAAATCTGAAAATTGTACTAAAGTTCAAGCTCAATGCAGGCCAATATTACCTGATACTCATATTGTGGCTGATATCACAATGATTTCCGATATCAATATTGGATCAGGACACCCCTACTTATAAAACTGTCTGGTTGTAGATTTAGCTTGCTATTTAGCTTCGTGAAGTAACAAGTTGTCATAATTTGGATTTCTATTGATTTTCGTAGTATTTGGAACAGAAAAAACTTTGCCCTAACAAAACATAATTGTGTCATCTGCAAAGAAGAAAACATTGTGTGATGTTGATGAACTTTGTGGGGCTTAGTGAAGTTATCTTGATCCTCATTTCAGCTTTACTCCTCCCTCTTCTCTTGTTCTTCCAGCCCGGCCAAGTTTCGTCATTCAACCCCAGAACACGGAGGTGCTGATGGGTGAGAGCGTGACCCTGGAGTGCAGCGCCACTGGTCAGCCACAGCCAAGAGTCACATGGACGAAGGGTGACCGCACGCCGTTGCCAAGTGACACTCGCATCAACATCACTCCATCTGGGGGGCTTTACATCCAGAATGTTGTCCGAGAGGATGGAGGATTATACACATGCTTTGCCTCCAATAATGTGGATACCATACATGCTACAGCACGCATCATTGTCCAAGGTAAAACTTTTAGATTTAGATTTCTATTAGTGTAAATGTTTTTTTGTTTTTTTTTTACTATATAAATCCTAAATGTTCTCTGTTGTGTTATTCATATAAAAACATTCATCAATCTCACAAAAACTAAGCTAAATTTAATTGATCACAATTCTTATAAAAACAAACATGGGATAAACTTAAATTCATTCCAAATATTCATCACAATCTAAACACAACAGAGCTGTGTCATCTTGACAGAGGAGTAGTTTTTGTACACTTAAAAATATTTGGAAAATCTTATTTTTGTTAATAGTTGTAATGATCTGCATGAAAATGTCATATTGTTGTTTTATTTTTTCTCCTATTTTGCACAGCGACTCCCCAGTTTACCGTCACACCACAGGACCAGTCAGTTTTGGAGGGTAACACCGTGGATATTCCCTGCGAGGCGAGCGGTTACCCAGAGCCAGTGATTGTCTGGACTCGAGGTGGAAATTTACTGCCTTCTGACCGACGACATGCAATTCTGCCTGCTGGTACCCTCCGTATAACTCGTGTTGCGACCCATGACGAGGGCCAGTATGAGTGTGAGGCAGTGAGTCCAGTGGGGACAGTGCGCGCAACTGTGCAGCTCAGCATTGAGCAAAGAGGTGAGAAACTAAAGGGATCAGATCATTGAATAACATGAAAATGTTCCCAGAGCTCATAGTACTCCGGCACAGTGCCATATCATTGGTGTACATGCAAACGAGAAATCTGGTTTGCTCAGAGATTTATCAAATATGTCATTGAATCTAACAGAGGTACAGCTTTCACTCTTAAGCACACTACTGATCTACTAACCACTAAGGTGTGTGCAGGGCCTGGGTCTTGGCAAAACTTTGATTCAGATCCAGGAGTCGTCGTTCTGTTAACGTTCCATTCACTGTAGATAGCCATGTTTACTTTGACGTAAGTAATCAGAATAAACAGCCGATCTGAATAAAAATGTGTCATGTAAATGCCCTCATCAGAACATTCTGATTGGATTCATGCCAACCCTCTCATTTTTTAATAAGAGGGTTGGCATTCTTAGGGGGGCCTAAGTCTGGGGCTCTCCCCAAAGAATTTGTTGTAAAAAAGTCACACATTTGTTTACTTCATCTCCTTTCTGAATCTTGGTCATTTGTATTCACAAAATACAAAATGGCTGATTTTGTCAAATTTTTCTCCGAGAGAATAGTTTTAGACCCCATTATTCATAGAAATGTGAGGCTTGTACAATTATGGCAACGTTTTCTAAGATAAAGTCCTTTGGTGAAAGTTGTTGGAAAAAAATGTTGATTAAACCTGAGCGTGAACAGAGCAACACACTCTGGTGTGATGGGGTGTTCACACCAGAGTACCTATGCTTGTCAAAAAGGAACAAAAATTACAATGTCTACCTCAATTTGACCAACTTGATGAGTCATCTTTTTGTAAATTAGGCAGTAGATCCCCTGTGACGCTTCAATTAGAAGCAGATATTGACAATGGGTGGCTATATCTTTTTGTGAAATAAATTTTTGTAACACTGGTTGGCTACACTGCGACAGACTGGCGACCTGTCCAGGGTGTACCCCGCCTCTCGCCCGGAACGCAGCTGGAGATAGGCACCAGCAACTCCCGACCCCACAAGGGATAAGGGTGCAAGAAAATGGATGGATGGATGGATGGATGGTTGGCTACACTCACTACACAATACCGGTACTTTTAATCCATCTTGCTAGATCTCTGAGCATTTCTCCTGACTTTCTCCTGCTTGTCGATAAATCCCCTGGTAAATCTTTACTGTATGAATGACAATTTAAGGTAGATTTTAAACTGGACACTGTTGTTACCACTTTCCCTTCAGTTGGCCATTATGTTATGCATTAATGCCTGAGTTAGATGTTCCAAACATTATGTAGTCACTCTTTGGAAAGTTTTGGCTGTATTCTCGAATGTCTTGTACTCACTTTTTCTCTTTCAAGCTTTTTTTTTTTTTTTCGATACTTCTCAATTTTGAGGCATAGAAAGGAATTTAACTATTGTGAGCTACGAGCCTGTGCACAATTGAAATCATATGTCTTTTTATGGTTAGCTTAAGAAGTTTGTGTACTGGTTAAAAAAACAAACTCAGCTGAAGTGATGGACTTGATTGCTCAGTACTACAATGCCTTCTATGTTTGCATGGCTTTTTCCTCGCAGTATAAGCCATTCAGTTTTATGTGTAGCGCAGCTTTATTGCCTCCTGTGAACATGATTTCATTGAGTGTGCAGCTGAAATTACAGGCCCGACATAACACAGGAAAGCGTGGCAGCCTGTAATCCTGAGATGACACCATGTTTTTCCATGTAGTAATGGCTGTTAACATGGCTTAAAGTACATGCTGCATAATGGCTCCTCAGTGTTTAAGGTGATGTGTTGGATCACAACCCTGGTGGCAGAGTATGACAGCTGTGCAGCTCCAAACAATGCTGAGAGATCAACAGTAAGATGAGAAAGTGAATCTCATGGGTCTTATCAAAGAATTTCACATTTTGATTTTCTCACTACGCTCATTACAGTTTCTCTGTAGTCTTAACAGTTTGTGTGCAGCTCTGCTCTGAAAATCAAATAAAACACTCCCAGCTGCAGAAATTTTGTGTCCTTTTTGTTTTAGTGAGTCATATGTTTCAGCTAATTAAAGTCAGGCTTGTACAAAATGCCATCTGTGTGTGTGTGTGGGCATGTACGTTTGTGTTTTGTTTTTTTTCTCTTGCTGAAATATGAGAGAAGTAAAGGGGGGATGATGAAAACAGTTTAGATTGAAAAATTTGACAGTACAGCATGACACAAAGACTAACAATGGTCTACAGTCTCCAGTGGTAAGTGAACCATTCATTTACAGGCCTGTGCAAAAGTCACAATCTCTCCCTCCTCTGGGGAATCAGATTTTCAATAATTATCTAAACGTTTTGCATCACTCCGTAAAATAAAAAGTCCACAAGGTGTTACATTTATACATTATCTATCTACAACATGAAAATTATTAAATATATATTTTTCCATTCTTCTCTCTTATGCAGCGACCCCCCAGTTCACCATAACGCCACAGGACCAGTCAGTCTTGGAGGGTAATACGGTGGATTTCCCCTGTCAGGCAAGTGGTTATCCGACGCCACTGGTCATATGGACTCGAGGTGGAAGTCCTCTTCCCTCAGACCGCCGCCACGTCATCCTGGCCTCCGGTACGCTCCGCATCACTCGGGTTGCTGCACACGATGAGGGCCAGTATGAATGTGAGGCTGTGAGCACGGTGGGAACGGCCCGCACCGCTGTGCAGCTTAGCATCGAGCAAAGAGGTGAGAAACTTGAAAAAAATGTATTACTTATATTTAAAAACAGAATAAACACCAAAATTTGCAGGATTGCCTCAACACAGGTCTTTTGATATACAGAAGCCATCTGTTGGAACATCACTCTGAAATAAAAGTACAACTTTAATTAATATGGCTTGTGGCCATGAAACCCTGTTTTCTTCCTTGTGGTGGTCCATTGCAAAATGCTCTGTATATATGTATATATACTTTCTATGTTGGGCTGTGGTGCAAAATTATTAACTTGCATGTGTGTGTGTATGTTTTAACTTATTCAGTAACGCCTGTTTTCACAAATGCTCCAAGGGACCTGACTGTGGAGTCTGGTCAGGATGTGCAGATTCCCTGCAGTGCTCGGGGCCAGCCGCGGCCGGTCCTCACCTGGAACAAGGTTAGAATTATTCAGACAGTTTCTTAGTTATCACAACAGAATTCAGGCAAAGTCATCCCTCAGCACATTGAGGTTGGACTCAAGCAGTCTTGACAATTGCCCAGAGCACTAGAAAGGGGGGTGCACAAACACCAGAAAAAAAAAAAAGACTCATCCATCATTTGCGCTTGAACCAGTTTTCTATTGCTTTTATGCAAGTGGAGTTAATTGATTGTTGGTGCCCGGTTTTCGCTGAGAATACGGAAACTATTTTAGATGCCTTGTGCACCACTGCCCTGCATTTTTGTTATGCCCCAAGAAATGGATAATGTCATGTGTTTTGATTGGTTAGGGGACAGCAGAAGGAAGGGAAGGAATGCGTTATCACAAGAATCACCACTGCTCCTAAGACTGAATTTATTTGACCTTGGAGCTCTCAGATCCCTGATCTTCTCAGTTCCTTTGTCTTTTAGGATGGTGTTCAGATAACAGAGAGCGGCAAGTTCCACATCAGTGAAGAAGGTTACCTGGAGGTGAAAGATGTTGGCACTGCAGATGCTGGACGCTATGAATGTGTTGCTCGGAACCCCATTGGATACCAGGCTGCTCGAATGGTGCTTACAGTCACAGGTAAATTATATTTTTTCATATATATATATGGAATTTGTTATGGAACAACAATTATAACACTTTTATCTTAGTAAAAATAGAATCTCAGAGTTGAAGCAGTAACTCCTGTTAATGATCTTAACAGAAGTTACTGCTTCTGCAAAGAAGCAGTAACAGAAGCGCTGCTTCATTAACTCCGGTTAATGATCTTTAACCATGCCCTTTAGTAATCTGGTCACAGGCTACTGCTGACTAGTCAGATCTGTGTAGAATGTTCTGTGTATCTGTGTTCCCTGCTGTAATGCTTGAGGTCAGACTGCAGTACTTTGCTAGTGAACCATAAAGTCAATCAATGTGCTCAGTTTTTGTTGGACTTTCAGTCTTTACTTCACAGTGAAATGGTTTTTAGAGGCATGGAAGCATGACAAGTGTTGAGAAAAAAAAAAAAAAAAAACATCTGAAGCTTTAAAGTCAGCATCACAACATTTTTATCGGTCAAAGTTACTTTCTAAATGTATTTATGAGAAGGAAACCAGAAGACAAAGAAATACTTCTGTTATATTTTCATCTCTTTGTTTTAAATTCTACATTAATTTGTTAATCTTTTTCTGTCAGTGCCTGCTATCAGCCGAGAGGGAGACACATTTGTGAGCACATCCATAGAGCAGGCCATCCGTACTGTGGACAGTGCAATTGAGTCCACAAGGAGACGTCTCTTTGACGGGTAGGACATAATAAACTCGCACAGCAAGCATATTACAACCCACAGTGTCACACAAACACACTTGTTTCCATTTTGGTATGTTAATAATCCCAAAAATCAAAGCACAGCATATGGATTTTATGTGACAGACCAACAAAAAGAAGGGCATAATAGTGAAGAGGAATGAAAACTATTTATTGTTTTCAAATATTATAAATAAGTACAAATCTGAAAAGTTTGTTGTATTTGTAGACTTAAACATGAACTTGGGTGTTCTACATTTTTATTGAAGCTCTGGCTGCATGTATAGGGTTCCTTTCCTTCAGGGTTATCTCATCTCAACTTTGAACAGCTCTCCCTTCCAAAAAAATGCATCCCCACAGCATAATGCTACCACCCACATGTCTCACAGTGTAGATTGTGTGTTCAGGACGATCTGCGATGTTACTTTTGTGCCAGATAGTGTTTTGTTTGTATTTCAAACAGTTCAGTTTTGGTCTGATCTGATCTGTCTTTCACATGATTTTAATGTTCCCTGCATGGCTTATGGAAAACAACAAACCATGATTTTTACAAGTTTTTTTTTTTTTCTAAGCCTAACGTATAATACCTTTAAGAAGGCAATCAAAATGCCTGATATTCAATTGAAAATGTCCTGAGAATTCTTGCAATAGCTGCTTTCAAGATTTTTGCTTCTGTAAAAATATGACAGCACAGTAGCATTTTCCGGTCATCGCTGTGTCTTCAGTTGGATTTTTTTTAGATGGCCCCAAAACAATGGCTGTCAAAGGTAATAGGCTAAGCTAATTGAAGTTGTGCTAAAACAATGTGGTAAATCTTTTCAGATCCTCAAAACTCCAAGCTTTATAGGTTATCATAGTGACGTATTAAAGTAGTAAATCAAGCAAAACAGTATTTTCTAAAACAGCTGCACTATAATTAGTTGGAGTATATTTAAATAGTTAAATAACATTACATGTCTCAATATTTCAGATGATAGCAGTATACAATGACTGTGCTGCATTAAATGTAAAATAGTTTTTCGTCAAAAGCACACAGTCACACACACAGCTGATGCAGGATAACATGACTGTGGGGTGCAAAACAAAGGTTTGCCCCAGTTGGCACTTGACTTTTTCACATAAAAACTGAGTATGTAAAACTAAACCCAAGTCATCCAGATGACTTAAATGTTGCTTCATGGATCAGGAATCATGTTTTTCACCTCTCAAGGTCATCTAGTTTGCAAATCTCTCCATCAGGCATATTTGTCTAGAAATAAATTTCTATTTCATTGCTTTTCTTTGTCTTACTTGAAGTTGTCTCTTATTCGTTTTCCTTCCTGTCTGTGTGAAGCTCTTATTAGAGTCAGAAGGTTATAACAAAGGCATTGAAGTCTGTCACTGTGAGGAATGGAGATGACCTCAGTTCACCTTTTAGAAGTTTCCATCCTGTTGAATGATGTGGTTAGCAGTTGTGCTTTTCTTGGCATGCTCACACCTACACGCCTGCCCACCCCGGCATGCGCACACACAAACATACACACATGAAAATGATAAATTCACACCGGTACACAGCGTAGCCATAGCTGCTGTTGCAATGAGGGGGATTTCCAGCTTTGTTAAATTACAAACACAGAATAGGATGCAGCTTTTTCTTCGGCTAAGTCAGTCGTCTGGAAACAAAAAGGAATTCCAGCGGGGATGGGGAGTGAGTGCTGCTTCTTCGTCTGACTCGACACCCTGGGTTGCTGAAAAACACAAGACAGATCCTCGTAATTTCAACAGTGGTGCATACTGCTACCCAAAAACATAAACCATTGATCAATTTTTTTATTTATTTATTCAGTTATCAAATAATTTGTTATCCATATTTTAGAACACTACAACAATTTAAACAACATGACTGAAAAGATACAGACAGAAGGGCAATGCTTTTATTTATGCCTGGACATTCTGGGGACAGAATAAGCATCATTTGCTGCACCGCTCTTGCACTTGTATACAAGGTTTTGTTTTGATTCCTCTTGTTGAAATGCTTCAAAGGAGAAACTAGAGCAAGCGCTGTCTGTCTCTGATACCTGAAAAGTTTTAGGAGAAGATTTGTTCCTGATCGATTCTGTTTTTTATTTTAATATATGCTTCTCATCTCCTGCCTTCCCCACAATCTTCATGCCCCTCATCTCTCCAGTCAGCCTCGTACTCCAGGAGAGCTGCTCGCTCTTTTCCGATATCCACGTGATCCCTACACGGTGGAGCAGGCCCGTGCCGGGGAGATCTTTGAGCAGACTCTTCTGCTCATCCAAAACCACGTCAACCAGGGTCTCATGGTGGACACCAACGGTACCGGTAAGGCTGATTGTAAACTTCACCACTGCTTCATAGAAGTTGTTTCTATATGCCAGAGAGAGTACTTCCTTTGTAAAAATAATTTGAAATGCATGTATATCCTTCCACTTTGTTCTACTTGTGTTGTCAGTTACATAAAACACAATGAAGTTTTGTGTTGTAACGTAGACCAATTCAAGAGCTATACAAACTTTTGCAAAGCAGTGAAGCTGTGTTTTTGGTAAGTAAGACATTTCCATTCAGTCTCGTGTTTGTCTTAAACCCAATTTTCTCTTCTTCCCTGACTGTGACTTTTTGTTATTGTGAGCAACAGTTGACTCTGTCACAGCTTTCCATCTCTATTTTCCCAATAGTTTAACCTGAGAGAGTGTCGTAACTATGGAGCAGTTGACAAGCAGCCTGTAAACTGGTTTATTGGCCCCATGACATGGTGTGAAACACTTAAAACTGTAATCACTGTAGAGCACTGGACAAAATTTAACATGATGTGTTGCACATTTAATTAGGCCTGTATGTAGGCGTGTGTGTGGGTAGACTTGGGCGGAGCAGGGTGGTAACTGACTGTTTACCACATAAATATCAAAATTTTAGTTGCTCTGCTATCGTTAGTGTGTGGCTGAGAGCAAAAACATCCGACAAAGAGGAATACATTTTAGAGAACAGAGTCAAAAGCAAAATGCAGTGAAAACAAAGCATGTATTATAGTGATTGTTTTGGGGGTTTTTGTTATACATTTCCTGGGCAAGGAGATGTATATTATTTTCTTTCAGAAAAGTATAGAGGTAATAGCTCATTATGGAAATGGTAATGATACAAGATACATTTTAAATGCTGTAAGTGTAAGATGATGACTCCAGACTAAATTAATGCAATAATTTCAGCAGAAACAAATCAGTATTTTTCCTCTACTTTGGCCTCATCCTATGGGCCAGCAATACAGTTTATCCTATTTTTCTTTCACAAAAGTGCACATAGTACACAGACAATGTCCAGGAACATCATATATGCAGGAAATCTCACCTTGAGCTTGGTCTCAAATACTTGGCATTTGTTCTTCAAAAGAAAACTAACCCAACATTATCTGTCTGTCCATCCATCTGGCTGATCTTACATTCGTCCCAGCCACAGAAGTTAAAAACATTAGTACAACTAAAATTGTTGGATTTTCTGACTTTCGAAACACATTTCGGTAATGAGACTGGGAGACAGTCTTTCATGTATTATGATGTATTTCAATCATCAGACCAATGTCATTCAAAATGTATGTATGACATTGTACGATCATATTGGCCTGAGAGATTAATGCATTTTTCAATTATCAGTTTGTTGAATTATAGTTGTGTTTACAAAGACATTAGAAAACCTTTGCTTACTAGAATCTTTTCTAACCAAATATACAACCACATTATTCTCAGTAGCAAACAAAGATATTTTTTGTTGAGCAACCTTTTACCATTTAGCCTCTCTCCTTAGTGAATTTATTTTTGTGTTTTTACAGCATTTCGCTACAACGATCTGGTATCTCCCCGGTTTCTGGAAATGATTGCTAATCTCTCTGGCTGCACAGCCCATCGCCGCAACAACAACTGCTCAGACATTTGCTTCCATCAGAAGTACCGCAGCCATGATGGGACCTGCAACAACCTGCAACACCCCATGTGGGGTGCCTCGCTCACTGCGTTTGAACGTCTCCTGAAGCCAGTTTATGACAATGGCTTCAACCTGCCCAGAGGAACCACAGACAGGGTTCAAAATGGTTATCGACTCCCGCTTCCTAGGCTGGTGTCCACCACAATGATTGGAACAGAGACCATCACTCCTGATAATCGCTACACTCACATGCTGATGCAGTGGGGTCAGTTCCTGGACCACGACTTGGACTCCACAGTAGTGGCCCTGAGTCAGGCTCGGTTTTCTGATGGCCAGCTGTGTGCTCAGGTCTGCACGAATGACCCGCCATGCTTTCCAATCCAGTTCCCACCCAATGACCAGCGGCAGCTGCGAAGCGGTGCTCGCTGCATGTTCTTTGTCCGTTCCAGCCCAGTGTGTGGTAGCGGGATGACGTCTCTGCTCATGAATAGTGTTTATCCCAGAGAACAGATCAACCAGATCACCTCCTACATTGATGCCTCCAATGTCTATGGCAGCTCACGACATGAATCAGAGCAGATTCGCGACATGGCCAGCCACAGGGGGCTTCTTCGTCAAGGCATCATACAACGAACTGGGAAGGCACTTCTTCCATTTGCCACGGGACCGCCTACTGAATGCATGAGGGATGAGAACGAGAGTCCAATCCCTTGCTTCTTGGCTGGAGATCACCGTGCCAATGAACAACTTGCCTTGACTTCTATGCACACTGTGTGGTTCAGGGAGCACAACCGCATTGCTACAGAACTGCTGAGACTGAATCCCCACTGGGACGGCGACACCATCTACCACGAGACCAGAAAAATAGTGGGGGCCCAGATGCAACACATCACCTACAACCATTGGTTACCAAAGGTGACCTTAAGCTTTTATTTTGACATTTTCATCACATTATGAATATCTCCATATTTCCTTGGTAACCAGTCAGATGACACTGACAAGATAATAATTTATTTTTTTTCTTCCCTATAGATACTCGGTGAAGCAGGCATGAGGATTTTAGGGCCGTACACCGGTTATGACCCCAATGTTAACGCTGGCATCTTCAATTCGTTCGCCACAGCAGCTTTCCGCTTTGGACATACCCTCATCAACCCAATACTCTACAGGTTAAATGAGCACTTTGAACCTATCACCCAGGGTCACATCTCACTGCACCGAGCCTTCTTCTCTCCTTTCCGCATTGTAAATGAGGGAGGCATCGACCCGCTCCTTCGTGGACTGTTTGGTGTTGCTGGCAAGATGCGCGTTTCCACCCAACTGCTGAACACTGAGCTGACTGAGAAGTTATTTTCCATGGCCCATGCTGTGGCACTGGATCTGGCTGCCATGAATGTTCAGAGAGGAAGGGATCATGGCACACCACCATACAATGACTACAGGACCTTTTGTAACCTGACCTCTGCTCAGACTTTTGATGACCTGAAGAATGAAATCAAAAACCCTGATGTCAGAGAAAAACTACGAAGGTAACTGTGAACTAACTGCTTATTATTGTTATGCTGTATTTGGAGTATTTATAGACTGAGAGCTTCTGAGTGACAGGAAGATGGTTTGGCTTTTGTTTAAGAATCTATCGCAAAATGAAATGAAGACATTTATGGGTTCTCGCATTTCAAAAAAAAAAAAAGACAATTTTTAAGTTGGTTTTTTTCCCTTCTTCTACTTGTTAAGTTGGTATTAATTCTACTTCTATATCTGAAATTTTAGGAATTGGCAAGCAAAACTAAATATTTTTTTTTTTAGAAATAATCTTTTGGTAAATTATAACTGATATGTAGCAGAGATGACATTGTTGATGGGTGTGAAAGAGCAGCTAAAGATACAAAGTTAGATAAAATTTCACTAATATTTGAAAAAAAAAATGAATACAAAGCTCATAACTTACACTATCTTTAAGATCTATAGCAATAATTTACAAATAGACAGTGCAAGCAGTTAACTGAGCTGTCTTCACTCACCACTTATATATTGTGCCTTTACTGACTGCAGTTTCTTAGTATAAGATAAAGTATTTAATAGTTTCTGAGCAGCCTTTAAATGGTCAGACCCAGTCAAGCATAATAATCTTGACTATTTCAATTTAACAGCATCCAGAGATGCAGAGGTTTTGTCTTAAAATGTGTGAGGATGCATTTTCTACGTATCTGAGTTGATTTTAAACATTCCATTAAACTCATGCACTGAAATGTCCTAATTATGTGATGAGGGTGGCTTCAGTTTTTTTTTGCACTGACAGCTTTCTCTGTATGACAGGCTATACGGTACGCCTCTTAACATTGACTTGTTCCCAGCCCTGATGGCTGAAGATCTGGTCCCAGGCAGTAGATTGGGTCCCACCCTCATGTGTCTGCTTTCAGCGCAATTCAAGCGTGTCCGAGATGGAGACCGGTAAGGAAGTATTATGCACACATCGCCAGATATACTGAAATATGACCAGAATTTTCTTCAATATTTTCGTCATGTCCCACATCGTGTCTTTGGGTCTTGATTAGGTTCTGGTATGAAAACCCAGGTGTGTTCACTCCTGCACAGCTGACACAGCTTAAGCAAGCGTCGTTAGCTCGAGTTGTGTGTGACAATGGAGACAACATCACCCGGGTCCAGCGGGACGTGTTCGCAGTGGCCGACCTGCCCCACGGATACGGAAGCTGTGATGATGTTCCTCAGATCGACTTGCGAATGTGGCAGGATTGCTGTGAAGGTAAGACCAGCTAAACCAATTTTACACTGTTTCTTTGATTATGTTTCTAAAATAAAGCCAATCAATCCTGGTAAAACTGCCAGATTTATTCTGTGCTGGCAAGTACCGTAAAATATATCATGGACACTGACTGCAGAATGCAGTCAATAAAGCTTTGTGATGTTCACAGACCTTCGAAATTCATGCTTAAGTAGAGCACACAGACTGTTGTAACATGTTATAGCAATGCTATTGAACTCCAACAGAATAATGCATTAAGCAGTATTCCTTCAATTTAAGCTTTTTCAGTAATTTTTTGTGCTAGAAAAATAAATTTTATGTAGCAACAAGAACCAAATGGCAAGTTTATTCATGCTTTATTTTTTTAGGACACTTTGATTTCTTCATTGTATAAAACACAGATGGAATCATTCAATTCAAGGTTCAAAAACATAAACCATTTCAAACTTGTAATTTGTGGATAAGACCTTAGAAATCTGGGGTTTTCTGGGCATAATCTTTGTCTCAGTGTAAACTTTACAGTTTACTGTAAAAGAGAGCCACTGAAGAGACCCAAAGCCCTCCTTCAACGCTAGCAATTCATAATTGTAGCTTTAAAGCTTAGTTATGGAAACTCATTATGAAAAAAAAAAGAGTACTAAATAAACTTCACTGTGAAAATCTGAACACCTTAGGTTCACAAACAATTTCTGAAAGAATCCATCATTTCTTTTGCTTGTAAACTGTAAGAAGACTTAATTAAAGGTATTTACTCACTGCAAGTTGTATAACTTTGATGTTATCTGGAGATCAGATTTGGACTTTTTAACATAAAGCTTGAAAACCTCAGATGTAGGACATTTTTTTACAAAGATTTTGGTGTCAGAAACCTTCAGGCTGTTTGGTTTGGCGCCCAATGAGGATTATATTATTTATAATGGATTGCATATTGCTGCATAAATAGAATAAAAAAACTGGACTTGTCTGTTCAGCTTCTGATTGCTTGTTGAACCTGTTCCCCATCAGACTGCAGGACCAAGGGTCAGTTCAATGCCCTGTCATACCACTTCAGGGGACGAAGATCAGCTGAGCACAGCTTCAAGGAGGAGAAACATGACAGCAGCATTCAGGACACAAGGTAGCAAACACTGAATCTTCTTCATTGAATATTTTTCAATCATAGCCAGAACACCACTGATATGGATAACCTATGCGAGTTTATAACTTTTGAATATGTTTACAATCGTCTTTCCAGCCCTCTGGAAGAAGCTCAAAACAGTCTTTCAAATGTCACTTTGAGCTCCAAGTTGAGCAGCGAACCTTCAGTTGGTGACTTCCAGGAGTTTGTCTCAGACATGCAGAAGACCATCACAAGCTTAAGGAAACAGGTGTGTTTGGACACACACTAACACTATTTGAGTTTTCAATCTGGCAACAAATGCAACAAGCCTCCTTAATGCAGAAAATCCAACAAGAGTTCAACACCTTTTGCTTATAATTACTCATGAAAATCAGATATTAGAACATTAAGCTTTTCTTCCTGACTTATTGGTTTGCAGTCTTTATCTTGCTAATGAAAGCATAAAAAAGACAGCATATTCTTACATGAAGAACACAATTAAAATTATCTGAAATGTTTATCTTCCCTGTCCTTCTAATAAAAGACAAACAAAAAAAAAAAATCTAACATAAAAATTAACTTAAATAATGCCTGAACTAAAATGGAGTGATGAGGATGTGGACTCTAATTCTACACAGATGTCACAAGACAACCTCAACTTTGAGTCTTTATCTGGGACAGTAAGTATGGTAAAAGATAAGGTTTTGACTGAATTTTCCAAGAATTTTCCAGTAATAGTGCAGCTATCACTACTATTTGTCAGATTTTTACCTGCAGATGTCATGTTTGTGTTGCATTTTGCCTCATTTTAAACCTCTGAAACCTCCAGAAGAAAGAAACTCTATTTTATTACTTCCCGATGGTATTATTAAAAAGTCACACATGAAAACAATATGCTTGTGTATTACATAGCCAATTCTGGATTGGCTATGTAATACACAGGCATTCAGAATGCTAATTCAGAATTGAATTGGCTATTACATACATTGCATTTACTGGAATGACCATAGATTTTCCTACAGCAGACATTTGTTCACTTTTGCTGTCTGCAAAGAAAATCTGTTCTGATGTACGAGAGCATTTTATCCATTACGGTAGTCGCAGGTTTTGACTTACTTTAATTATTCCCCCAAAAAGTTGACACGTTAGCAAACTGCAGCTGTCTTTTGTGTTTTTGCAGATTAAGAAACTGGAAGCTCATCTACACAAGTCCACCTGCACAGATGGCGAGGGGCGCGAGCGGACAGATGGAGAGCGCTGGCGAAAGGACTCGTGCTCGACGTGTGAATGCAGAGTAGGTGTACACTGATGGGCAGAAGGCAGAACACACCCCACACCGCCAGGAACTGAACCAGATCCTGTTACAGTGTCTCTGTGTTTCTCACAGAGGATGGGATGTCTATCCTATTTTAAAGCACCTTCTGCCTCTTGCACTTTCCTGGGACGGGTGCACATTCTTTCGCCACGTTTCTGTCTTTCATTCCTTGTCTGTTTCCAGCTGACCGTAACTTCACACACCTGTAATACGCCTCTCTCGTGATAAATCTTACTGCTACTGATCTCTTTATAGTTTCGTCTCTTCAGCTCATTTTTGCATTGCACAGCTGACGAACACACCAGTAAGTCTTTTCTCCATTTCATTTTCCCATATGGTTTTGTGTAATTGGAGGCTTTCCAGGATTACTCCCAAAAGGCAAGCGAAAGCAAACTGCTACTCTTAAGTAAAACCTTTTGATGTTCATGTTTTGTTTCATGTATACAAATGGAAATCTTAAAAGTCGAGCCGAGTCAATCCTCAAAAAACACACCCTTTGCTCTGATTACAGCTTAAAGTCTTTTGGAGCATGTCTCTACCAGCTTTCCCCATGTAGAGACTGAGATGTTTACCCATTCTTTACAGCTGAAGGTCAGTCTAATTAGATGGAGAGTGTCTATGAGCATACATTTCCAAGTCATGCTTCAAATTTTCAACTGTATTTAGGTTTCTACTTTGACTGTCCCATTCCATCATATGGGTGTGCTATCATCTAAACCATACTATTGTAGCTCTTGTTGTTTGTTTCAGTTTTTTTTTTTTTTTTTTTTTGTCTTGTTTGATGGTTAAAGAGGACCCAACTGCAGAAAGTGAGAGACTTGAATGCTGGCGAGGCTGATTGGTGGTGTGAACGCAGATGGGACTATGAGGGAAACATGTGGAGGAAGCTGAGGGAAAATGGCGACTATAAACAAACCTAAAGGGAAGCAAAGTAGAGAATAGAAGGTTTTAAAAGAAGCGCTAAAGATGAAATGCAAATAAGAATGGTAATATGGAACACCTTGCATGACAGGACCAAAAATAATCACAAAATTGTAAAAGATCATGGCATTGCAGTCCTACTGGAAGGTGAACCTCCACCCAGTCTCAAATCTCTACCAGGGTTGCGTGTCAGTTAGTATAATTCATCTTCCCACCAACTCTGAGTGATTCCTCCACAGCGTGATGCTGCCACTATCTTATGTCACAATGAGGATGGCATGGTCAGAGTGATGTGCACTCTTAGCTGAACAGCTGGGTTTATACTGATAATAAATTGGACTCTATGTACTTATCAGGTGATATGCAAACATTTGATTGCAATGATTTTTCTGATTTTATTTTATTTCTTTTACATTTATTACTATTTCATTACTATCCCCTCCACTCAGGATGCCCAGGTGACCTGCTTCATCGAGTCGTGTCCAACTGCCGAGTGCAAACAGCCCATCAAGCTAAAAGGTGCCTGCTGCCCTGTGTGCCTCCAGGAGGAAGATGACAACAAGAGACAAAAAGCTGAGACCCACCACAAGTAACTTTCAGGACCCTCCCCAACAACCTCACACCCTGACAATCTAGTGTCTGAAACCCACAGAAAATCAGACAAATCAAGAGAGGAGATGGGACTGACTCATAGCCACGGTTGACCTCGACAAACCCAGCAGCCTCTCAGTTTGTTTGTTTTTTAAATCAGGGGAGCAATTTTTGTTTTTTTCTTGTTTTCAAATTTGTCCGGCGTTCAGTTTGAAATTGTTCAGCAATAAGTCAACAGGCACTCAATGGATTTACTTCTGTAGCAATGAATAGATTAATGGATTATATAAGCAGGATGGAGAAAAACTGTCCTCTGGCACTGAGGTGCTGTTTGCTCTCAATGGGAAAATGCAGGACCAGCTGCCATTCACAAGCAGGAACGGGAAGTGGATGGAAAGGCGGCAGTTGTCACACAACATTTTTCTCAGGTTAGAGATACCGAAAAACTGGTGCTATTTCCCTGATTTTACTCCAAGATAATCTCTAAATACGAACCTTAAAGTATTATCGTTTTTATACAAAGCCACCTATATACACGCAATATGTCTTTTATTGATACAACAGACTTGAGTGGATTATTTTATTCAAGGACTTATATTGAATAATTGTCTTTTTATTCTCTGGTGCTTTATATTGTTGCTTTTTACCCTTTTTTCTATGTAAATGCTTACATGTGAAAATAATGTGAAGCCCTGCGAAAATGTTTGTAATGCAAAAGAAACATGTCTACTGATACCTGCTCTTCTGTTCGTGGGTTAGCTTTTTCGTCTCTCTCCTGGGCCTCAGGTGAGGTGGTGCAGGGAGGCACTCCTCTGTGGAGGAAACCCGACTCAACTCCTGCAGTACTGTCCTCTTCAAGTCTACGGGTCTGTCTCAATAAATTAGATTAGCATCAAAAAGTAAATTTATATCAGTAGGGACATTTGAAGCATTTATCTCTGTTCATTTTTATGATCTTGGGGTAATAAAAACCCAAAATTCTGTTCTTTGGAAAAATAGAATCTTACCTGATTTTGATGTTGCACTCAGTGGCTGGGACTCAGTTTGCATGAATTATCGATCTGGTGTTGTATGGAGGAGATCAATCTGTGGTTCTACCGAGGAGTTTTGGAAGCTCAGGTTGCTTTCAGAGTGGCCTTCAAATTGTTTGCATTTTTAGATCTGGTGTGTCTCATCTTCCGCTTGAGAAGGTCACATGGATCTCTTTGGAGTTTAAATCAGATTTGTCAGCAGGCTAATCAATGACATTGGTATCAATGTTCAAATAATATTCTTGGATACATATCTGTATGAAAAGCCAGCCTGTTTAGCAATGACCTTTTGTCGCTAATCATCTTTGTGAGTGTGTACTGACACCTGTCAGGTCAACCATCTTCACAATGATTGTGAAGCCAGAGTTTTTCAAAGAGTGATAAAGTTATAATAATTTTTATTGCAACTATTGATTTTATTGACATAAATAGCACAAACTACTGCAAGACAGTTTTACATCCATATCACCAATCTCTACTTCTAAGCCTTAGTCATCAAAATGAACAAAAATAAGCATGTCAAACATGTCTTGTAACATGTCATCTAATGTCTAATGAATCTACATGAGTTGTATTTTGAATTGAGCCAATATATGCTTCTACATCTGTAAAGTTGTGAACGTCCACCCAATGTCTTTTCCTCAACTTCTAAAGCCAAAAATAGTATTGCGGAATTCCTTACATTATGTAATTAGCATATATAAAACTATGTATGGATGTTGTAAAAAATCAGGATGCAGCCTTTGGTACTGCTAAATTTACCATGGCAGTATTCACTTTTCAGCTGCTTATGATTTATTTTCTTACACATTCAGTCTTTATTCATAACTACAAAGGTCTGTCTGTTTCTCTGGTGCGCCAGTTTTTACAAGGACATGCTTGCATACATTATTTAGTCTTTAACTTCAACTCCTCCTTTCCTTTAGTTTTTTTTCTCTCGCTCATTTTTCTCCAAGGACAGTTTTCAGTGTATGGAATGCTGACCCCGCTCTTGTTTTCTTGCCATATTGAAGATTTGAGTCTGAATTGACGTCACTTCATAGAGTGCAGACTCTCTCTCCCTCCAGCCCTCTGACCCTCATTCCACTGTAATAGAAGCCATATGAGAGGGGGAGTGAGGGTGATGATGGGGGAGGGACAATTTCATGATTGGACCTTACGTATGTACTGTACATATAAAAATACCACTCATTATTCATCATGCACTGGCTTGCATTGTCTGATTGTGTTGTACTTCCAAGTGCCTCTTCATATTGGTTTTTTTGAAGTAAGCATCTGTCACTGAGAACAAGTAGTACTTACCAGTATTTTAATGGTTTCAGATGACTTGGTGGTTTCAGTCACACTGGTATCATATGCTTGCACATTTTTGTATGTTTACAGTTTTTGTTTCTGCAGCAACAGACTAAATGCATTTTTTGGCAAGGGGCCAAAGCACTCCTTCACCAGTCTGCATTGTAATATATCTGGCTTATTAGGTCATTTTTATTTTTCCCCTTTGAAAAATTTCCAGGCGTCGATGGAATGCACTGCCTTGCGAGACTGGACATGCTTTACCTACACTGTCCCAGCACCCAGCGGTCAACTAGGACGTACTAGGACCCATCGTGACAGTTGTATTGTACTTTTGCCAAAGAATGGTTTGCACTGTAATGTATGCCTTTCAACAGTGATAATAAAAAAAGCCACATTTCAATTACACTGTGGACATGTCACCGCTTGTTCTTTTCCCTGTGCTTTGCAGGAGCCTAGAGCTGGAAAACAAATGAGATCATTGGTTTTAATTTGAGATTTATCATTCTAAACTCATCCATCACACATGAGACTCTTTTTGGTAGTTCTTTACAAAAATATAAAATGACTTTATAAAGTGGTTTTGATAAGTGCTTCTATAAATCTTCCAAAGTTATTTTTTTTGTGTGGGAATTGTCTAGTATGATTCTAGTCTAAAGTGTTATGTAGTTATGTTGATGTGCAAATCAGATTACTTTGCACCTTAGCCATTTTGTCTTTTTTGTCTTAGGGAATTTTAGCTTTCAGACTAATGAATAATACCTACAATAAGTAGGACATTTATAGTTATAATGGTTTGATCAGGCTGCTTCAATCATCTTTTGAACAAGTCAGTTGGCCCAATGAAAATGGGCTGCAGTTTGAAATTATCAGAAAGGAAACAGTGCTGCAAAAAAAATTTTTGCCTCTGTTCAGCTTTCTTTTGTTTTTGCCTTTTTTGTCACGCTAGAATGTCTCAGAGCATCAAACATACATAATTATCAAAAGCAGAACTTGAGTAAGTATAAAATGGTTACCAAATATCAAATAATGCCAAATTCTAGGACAAAAGAAGCTAACCCTAAACAATCTGGCTTTATATGAAAAATAAACTGTTCACCAAACTTAAAGACTGGTTATATCACCTTGGTGGCAATGACATACTTGCTAATTAGTTTGTTACTGTTTATTTTTCGGTGCACAAATATAAAAAAGTCAGTCGTAATAAATTAGGATACCACATAAAAGTACATTTATTTCAAAACATGAAATTCATATTGCATAAAAACATTATATTTGGATAATTAAAGTATTTAAGTTAGTAGTTTAGTTTATTTTGACTTACAGCTAATGAAAACTACAAAATCTGATTCTCTGGAAATCAGAATAATAATTGTCTGGCCTTCAGTCACTGACACTTGCAATAAGTAATTCACAAAGGATCATTTTCTATTGATCCTGGATGTTAACAGAGAGCTGTATCCATATATAATGGAAAGGGAGTGGAGAGAAAATCTGGCAGAAAAGGGGGCAAAAGAAACAGGTATAAGCGAAATTGAAATTGTTTTCATTAGGCATAAAATAAATTTGATAATAACTTGATTGGTTTGTAATGTATTTATTTCATTTGTAGGATTTACTCCTGCATAACACAACCACTGCTGCATAATGTTGTGAATTATTAACTTTTTGGTTTTCCTGCATCTTTTTCTGTTTAATTTGCAGTCCTGATCATTCTTCTGCTTCCCAGCTGTTTGTTATGTTAATGCACTTTGGAGACTTCACAGTTTGCCAAATGTTTGCTCCAGCTCTTTCAGACCAGACTGAAGTATGTATCTAACATCTGGACAGATTTCTTAAAATTTCATCCTGGTTAGCTCATGCGGATAAAACACATCTCATATTTCAGACATGCCCTCATTTTTACCCTTAGATGTAATGAGGTCAAAATGTTTTCTTTATCATAGGTGCTTTTCATCGTACTGTTAAAGATTTAGTTCAGGTTTTTTTTTGTTCCATAGTAGCTCTTGTGGAGAAACCATGTACTAAATCATCTCTGATCAAATGTGAGTGTGACACTACACACTATTGTCAAATGTAAATATGTAAAACACAACTGCTTTCTACTTATTTATTATGTTAACAAATAATTTAGTTTAGAAAGAGACTATGTTCAGAACTATAAAGTTTGTGTCATGTTATTTACAGTATATTCACATGGGAACACGTGTTATCTTGCAGATACAAGTGAAACATGTCGAAAAAAGATATAACAAATATTTTTCACATTTTCCATGTGGAAAATATTTAATGTGGTAATATGTGAAACACTGCAAAACCCCCAGAGGTTAAGTGTTTGTCTCAGTTTTTGTGTGTGGAATTACCATATAGTAACATGTGCAACATGTGAGAGGAAACTATTATATGTTAATTATTTTTCCCACAATTCACGTGTAAAATATTTAACAAATGTGGGGAGACTGAAATGTGAAATATTTTTTCTGGGTTTTGACATCTTGAAAATATATGTTGTGACACATGACTCATGGATGGTGAAACCATCTAAATGTGAATATTTTTCACATATTTCACTTGTAGAAATTTTATCATATAATATATGAGATGTGTTTTTTTTCATGTTTTGACATTTGCAAATTATTTTATATAGTAACTTAGGAGACAAATGTGGAAAGCTCAACAATATAGAAGCATTTCCCAGGCGTAATGTGTGAAAATCATATTATGCAGTAACAAAGACATATGAGGAATCATTTTTACTGACATCTGAAATGTTTTCCCACATGTTCACATTTGGAATTTTATGCTATGTCATAGCATGTATAAACATATGGGAAAACCATCTACATGTGGGACATTTGACCCTCAGTTTCTCTTTTGGAAGTTATATCACCTAAGACAATCATCAGAAAACATCCAAAGTAAAACAAATTATATTGAGTAACAACATGTTCCTTTAAGGGATTATATGGACAGACCAGCTGGATGGAAAACTGGTCCAGCAAATTAAATTTCCAGTGACAGCACACATAAAGGGACCTTAGTCTTTCTAGAGAGCAGAAAAGATCATTAATGAGAACCTCATTATGTCGTGAGGCTCTATGTCCTCACAACATAGAACCTGCCTTAACATCTAAACTAGAACGTGTGCTCTTCGTTTTATCAGAGAACTTTTTCTTTTACACTTATATTAGTGAAGTAGTGCAAACAAACCAAAAATGTTGGAAAATTAGACTAAAATATCTGTCCATAATAGATATCTATCAGTGTTTCTTACAGTAAAAAGACAGTATTGTGGTTTTCAAAGTCTTGACAAAACAAGGCTGAAGTTGTACAAGCCTCTCTCTATTTCTTCCCACTCATCACATATTGGAATTTCATTTAGTCAATTGGCTCTCAGCATTGAAGCTCTCACTCGCCAAGGTGGGGGATTCTTTCCCCTCGCTAATGGAACGTCGCTCTCATTTCCACAGAAAGGCGAATGAAAGGGAGAGAACTGGAGCACCGCTGAGGCCGGGAAATAGGTTTAGCAGTGCAGGACACAAAGGGCGCCAGCACAAAGTTGTGACCCTCACCAAGACATAAATGTCATGAGATGGATTTCTGCTATTGTTTTTGCTTCAGACACATGCAAAAGCTTCAGCTTTTACAGTTCAGGTGTTTGCAAAAGCAATTGAAGAATGGATGCGATAGTTCCAGGAAGGATCTGTTGTTATCTGCTTAAAAATCACAATGAATGCATCCACTGGGTAAATTCTGCAATACAGTACTGCTCATTTTATACAGAGAACATGAAAAAGGATCTTTGAAATATAGATATAGAGGTAATAGTAATGTAAGGAAACCGTTGTGAACAAAATGTGATATAGCGTGTTGTGATGAACTGATTTACTAATCATCTCCTTAGTTAATCAGTTTGCGGAAGGTATTGTAGTCTTGAATTTGTGTTGTGTTCCTTTAGGAACTTCGCCTCTTGGTGCCAGGCAGCATTTTAATTGAAATATGATGATGTGATCCTTCCTGGCCAGCTGGGTATCGTTCACCATGTGGTTGCTATGGAGTGGGCCAGAGATCCTGCAGAGGTCCTGCTGTGATTCTCCCTGGACAATTCTAACTAAATTCTAACCCCCACCTATACTTGGTGGGGGTGACCTCCCGTCTGCAATCATCTCCTGATTTTTCATTTGAACAAGCTAATGATATTTAAATTACTTATTTATTTTTAAGTCTTTGCGAAACTCATTGATTGTTTTGGTTTTTGAGTTACTCAAGCCACAGTCAAATGCACACTCATTCAAAAATCAAAAGCTATCTCTCAGCTTTTAGGGCTTTTAGATCTTTTTAGATTGGAATCTAAGACCTGACCTGTGGTTTGAAGTGTTTTAATGTTTGTTTGGCTCATACTGAGTAAATGTTAGACATACGCTAAAAATGTCTTAATGAATTCTATTTTATTTATATTAAAAGAAAAGAAAAGATCCCAAAACTGTCTGATAACCTAGTAACCCCTGACTCAGATGAATCATTGGTGCCATGGTTTTACAGTAAAGCTTTTCCACTGCTGCCACTTTTAGGAAAGTGAATCACATGCAATTGTGGTTTCACAGTAAAAGCAGTGACTTCATCTTGGACTTACAGATGGCCTAATGGGAATAAATATCCTTTATTGACAAGGCTCTGTGGTCTGCTTTAGGTATACTTATCTTCCAGCCTGCTTTCCTTCAAGGGCATCCAGCGCAGCCTTATTGCAAAATGTGTGGGTAAACCTGGAAGAAGGTTTTCTGGAATGAGCCGGTGGCCATGAGGGCTTTAAATCAGCAATGTAAATGTTATTTTACAGGTTTGTTTTCCCTCATGAAGATGAAGACTCATATTTTACCAAAATTCCTGAACTGTTGTCACAGGTCAAAATCAGGGCAGGTAGTGTTGCTTTACTTGGTTGTTTAATCCCAAATTTTTCAAACATCAACAGGAACAAATCAAGAATCGGAATTAGGTTTTTTTTTGTTGTTGTGTTTTTTTTCCCCTTGAAATCTGCTGCATTTGGGCCTTAGGTCACAAACCCATTTATATGCTAGGTCGTTGTTTTTATTGTTCATTTAAAGTTCATTTTAAATAGGCCTTTTCTTTTACTGGCATCAGTAAAAAATACCAGTAAAAGTATCTTTTACTTTTAAAAATATACTTTTGCCCCAAAGCAAATGTCATTTTCTTTGGGGCAAGCAAATGACTTGTTGATACTCCCTCTCTGGGCAGTCACTATCACAGTCACTTTTAGCCGTAATCCATTCCTGTGTTGATTTGGTCAAAATTATGGTATCTGTATCCCCCAGAAACACTTTGTGATGAGCAGTTTTTACTGGCAGAATCCAGTAAATTAAATGCTGGCATGATGCAATCATGAACTTTTAACAAGTATTACAGAACCTTGGAAAGGAATCCAGGCCCCTAGCGTCAGAGATTCTCCATCATACCTATCACTATCAGTAGGTGCTGTATGTGACCAAGATACACATTTTCAACAGTTGGTTTTTATCTTTGAAGAAAGTTGTAAAGTAAATGCAGCTCTTTGAGGGCCTCCAGTGGACGAAGAAAGAGGAACAGGCATGTCTAAGTATTTCATACCACCTTCTTTTTACCTTCGAAGAATTAGACTTCCGGTGATTTCAATATCTACATTGTTCAAAAGGATTTCGGTTGTTTTTTCAGGAAGCTGCATCATAAATTTAAAGATACTATGTGGGCGGAAGGAAAGTGCCAACCACAGGGATGTGTGGTTGTGAAATGAAAGTACCCACATGTGCCCAAAGTGTTCAAGTCATGAAACCTGTATTGACAGCATGATGTCCTGCTGATTCTGACTGGAAGTCCCCATTTCAATATTCCATATTTTGGTGCGCTTCATGAAAGGTTTTGCTATCTTCACACTGTCTAAGCAGAACGCGTGAGAAAAAGTGTACTTTTCCACAGAGAGATAAGGTTACACCACAAAAAAGTCATGACCTGGAACTGTGCTGGGCCTTACTTCTGCTTTCTTTGTAATGTCAGCGTGTGTTTTATTTAGGACATCAGATAAAAGGTCCTTTTGCATGCTGACTGCAAAGGTTAGTCTATTTAAGTAAAAGTTTTAATCTTGTTGATTTTCTTTATTTTGGTGAATAATTTTTAACCACTTAATTTGTCAATGTCCATTGTAAAATTAAAAAAACAAACAGGACATTGTGACCAAAAGAGATTGTGTCATAAAGACTAGATGCTGTTAAAAATGTGTATCAGTGTCCTTTTCTTTGGACATGTCCATTTAAATTCCATTGTGGATTACTAATTAATTAGTTAACTAATTCATTCATTCATTAACACAGTTTTTTAAACATAATTTTTATTTATAGAAATATATTGCAATATTACAAACAGAGAAAAGTCAACAAAACAACAACAACAAAAAACTGGCTCAAATAATATTTTAGGTAAAAACAGATGACAGAATGAAATGAGTAAATACTTCACAAACATGTAGTTCTTATACATACTGTATTACTTTTTTCTTGGGCTTTTTTATCATTTCTGATTTGATCATTAGTTGTACTGAGTAGCAGTCATTTAAAAAGGCACATTATTATTTGGCACCCTGAGAAAATTAACTTTAAACAGTTTCAAACATAATTTTATAAAATCTTAGCGATGACATTTTTTGTTTATTTGTTTAATTGTTTCACAAATTTTGAATAAATCATCTTTCACTACCCTAAAGGTCCATTTTTGTCCACAGGTTCTGTCTTCATCATTTGGGAAAACCAACATTGGCTCAGTGGCTTATTGAGATAAACATAAAGAGGCAAAAGAAGCATGACCTTTCATTTGGGAAGACTCCATGTATGAAACACATTAGTAAAATTCTCCCTCAAGTTACCAAATTGATCCTCTTTTACATTGAGAAATAACAATAAACCTAAAATGATCTCTTGTTAAAGTTTGGATGATTAATATTCACTAAAATAGCATTCTGTCTCATAAAAATATTTTAAATCTCAGCTGTTTTAAACTGTTTACAATAACTGACATTTTAAAACCTTACTGTAAACTTGAAGTGGGATCAGTAAGTCCATAAATAATTCTAGCATATGCTTAAGATATTCTAAAAATTATTTATTTAAACACCTACAGTTCACTGTACTGAGTGTATATATATGAAACTGTAGCTTTTATCCAGCACAGTGACAAATACAAAAAAATGAAGAACATTTTATCCAATAATAATGCAAAGATAACATAAGAATGGTTATTGCTAAAGTAAGAGAAAAGTTAGAAATATATTGTTTTCAGCAATTATATACTGAAAAACACTTTTATTTTCCACAGGCTTTGTTGTAGTATTCCTTTTGTGCTAAGAGTATAATATTTTTTGAAACTTTGTATTTTGAGAAAAATGGAACCAAATAGGAAAGGTTGATTGCTCTAAACCTTTAAAGAGGGAGCCTCCGTCTAGACTTTCTCAGTTTGATGCAAAACAACTTCAAAAAGACCAATATCATTATCTGAGTAATGTTAAACTGAGTAAAAACGAAACTAGCTGTGGATTTACAGGTTTTCAACAGAGGGTTTCATATTTGTTTCAGTTAGAACAGGGCTGAACCCTTTCTATGTCAGTAAAACTGTGTACAAAACAATTACTTTAAAACGTTAAGAAAAAAATATTCTGAAAGTTTCTTGTTTTCAAACTTGTCAGTTCACGAACATTATATTTAATAACACAGAATATCACTTGTAATAACTAGCAGTATTTGCTGTCATTTCACCTGTTAACTTTAAGATTTCTCAATTTTTTTTTTGTTCTATCCATTGAACAAAAAATGGATAGACCTATACCTGGTCTGGGGTTCTGTTTTGGTCGTGGTTCCTACTTGAAGGAGGGCAGCAGCTGAAATATTGCTGACAACAATAACCCTTTCGTTCAATTATCCTTTTATTTTTCATTAACATAGAAAGTACTCCTATATCAGTTCCTCCTTTTCTTCTTGTCCATTCTGCTGTGTTGACCCAGTCGGTCGTGGCAGATGGAAGCTTCTACTGAGCCAGGTTCTACTGGATTTTTCTTCCTGTTAAACGGGAGCTTTTCCTCTCCACTGTCACTACAGGCATCCTCGATATGAGGGACTGCAGTAACAGAAGCAATTTTTTGCATATGCTGGTCCAGAAGGAGTGAATTCTGCAAGTCAATGATTTGATGCAATCTGCTAGGTTTTGTTAACCAGAAAAGTTTTAAAACTAATTTGAATGTTAAACTGAGCTTAACGTACCATTTGATAACTATGTAATGGATATGTGACTCTTAGAGAGGGTGCAGAATGAGGAGAAGATAAAAGCAGATCTCACACCACAGCACCCTTTAGGTATGCTGAGTGGAGCCTAGCACCGGATGGTGAATGTCACTCTGTATCAGTTCCATTTGTATGACTTGTAACATTTAATCATTTTTGGCATTAAGGCCTGCTTTATACTTAACCAAATGTCATTATTTCTCAAGGTAATAACTTTTTTAGTCTTGAGACATTTATTGTGAAACGACCGTATATAACTACACTGACTTGAAATTAAACTGAATGCATCTTAAAATCCAATTGATACCCAGGTAAGAGCTGCTTATGGGCTTAAACTGGTGGTAGTTTGAGCTCAGGCCCACTTATTATCCATCCAGCAAAAACAAAATCCTCATGGGGCTCACATTCACTGGCTGATAAAATCCTCTTACCATACAATGGCAGGTAATATAATTTTTTATGATAAATTGAATAGAATTTATTTTTGTTATTGACACATGTGGAACTACACTAAAGTAACTGAACTAGACAAATCAGAGGTTACTTGCATGGCCGTCAGGCACTGAAGGATGACATGTTGTTTGAAGCCTCCGAGGTTCTCAGGCCTGAAATGCAAACTTCAGATGTCCCACGTGACAAGCGAGCAGAGTAGAGGTACTTCTTGCCAAAGCACCAAAGGTCAGACAATATTTTCCTGAAGTGGCTCCTGAACTTCACTCCAATAAACGCATAGAGGATGGGATTGAGGCAGCAGTGGAGGTAAGCTATGCTCCTGGAAGTGGCCAGAACCGTGAGTTTGGTCTTTTCCTCCTCACAGCTTCTCTCCTTAAAAAGAAACACCGTGTGGATCAGGAGAGTCACATTGTAAGGAAAATGACACATGATGAAGACCACAACAACTGCCCAAACCACCCTGATGGCCTTGTGCCTCTGGCTGTTGTGGGCTTTGAGCAAGGTGCACATAATGCTTGAGTAGCAGAAAACCATAACTACAAGAGGGAGAAGGAAGCCAACAGCCATCTGCAGGCTTGGCACCATCACCTTCATCAGCTTTGCAGTCTTTCTGCGTTTGAAAGTGAGCTCACATGTCCAAGTTGAACTAAGCTCCATCAGGTCATGTTCTTCAAAGAGCTCAGTGTAGATAAGTGTAGGCAAAGTCAAAAACAGTGCAAACACCCAAACCGCAGAGCAGATCAGACGGCCGTACATGATAGCGTGGGAGCGAGAACCGAAGGAGCGCCTGGCTTGAACAATAGCAATGTATCGATCGCCGCTAATGCAGGCGAGCAACAGCATGCCGCTGTATAAATTGATGCTGTAGGCCGAACGCAACATCTTACAAGCCACAGAACCCATGGGCCACCCATTCTGCTCATTATGTGCGATAAGAGGCAACGCCACCACAAAGATCAGGTCTGCCACAGCCACATTGAACAGATAAACATCTGTCATCGTCTTGGTCCTCTTGTAGAAACCGTAGGTGATCATCACGAGAACGTTGCCAATCAGGCCGAAGGCACAGATGATGGAGTGGATGAAGGTGTGGGAGAGGACCTCTTCAGGGGAAGGGTTGAAGCTGCAGAGCCCATCTGAATCATTTACTGTCCAGGTTACATAGTAGTCAGAAGTAAAATTATCCATGACTTCAAGCTGAAGAAAAAACCCCCCAAAAAAAGCAAAATTAGCATTCCAATGTTAAAGTTTTTTTTTACTTTCATCTTGGCCTGAAAAGCTAATTACATCATCATCAGCTTTAGTGAAGGCACAATTAGGTCCATATGGAAATTACAAATTTTGATGTAATGTATTCAGATTTTAAATTAGAAAACGGCACAAAGTTGTGCATAGTTGTGAAGTGGAGGGAAAAGGACACATGATTTTCATTTCTTTTTCTACTGATTTTTTTCCACATTATACTTTTTAGATTTGTATCCAACCCCTTCACACTGAAACCCCCCACCCAATAAAATCTTGCAATCAATAGTACATTGTCTCCACATGTGTGTTGTGCAATATCAGTAAAGATCTAACTATTCTGTGAAAGCCTCAGCGATTTGTTAGAGAACATTAGCAAATAACACATTGAAAAGACCAATACACACATTTTATGGGGCTAAATATAAATTCACGACACAAGTTGTAGATTTTTATATGAAAGAAATATTGAAAACCGTTTATAATTTTACTTTGCATCAGTCCATCATCAAACATTCTAACAACATTTACTAACCTAGCAATTTGTAAATAATTTTGCTTAACTCTCAATTGATATTTCATATTGAGCCAAGAATATTCTTTTAATATAAATACATTTTTGCATTTTTGTTAGCATAGAGTATCTGAATAGTCTTCCCTTCAAATACTTTGAATGTTCTTTACTAAATTACCTTGATTTCAAAGTAACAGTAGAGTTCACAAATCTGCCAGAAGAAGTAAACCAAAAGCTGTGAATTGCTCTGGAGGAAGCAATAACAAGGGAAAACAACTCACACCCTCCTGAAGAAAAGCAAGTAATTCTTTGACTAAACCTGCACATACTTGGTAAATACTCATCAAGTCTTTTTCTTTTTCATGATTTCACAAGATAAAAAACAACCAACACTCTACTTCAGTTCTTCCTTTCTCTTTCACTGACCCAATTTTGGCCCAATAAGACATTCAGGACTGCACACAAAGGTAGCAGGTTGCCACGGGCTGTGCTTCATCTGATCTCAGGAAAAGATAACATTGGTTATCACACAGGATCTGTGATCTTTTACAGTAAGTTTATTAGTCAGAATGTTGTGTAGGTAGATCAACAAAATGTGACACATTCTGCAGATCATAAAAGTTGCATTTCTAAAGCTCAAAAACTACTGAGTTTATGACTGTGGGAGGGCAGAAGACCTTTGAAACGAGTGAAAACCTTCAACAGATGGCAATGTGAAATGTTGTGTTTACTAAGGTGTTACTGATTACTTCTCTTATGCGTGTTTTCTTGAAATTTGACATTGTTTATTTTTTTGTATTTTTATTTTTTTTACTTTACATTGTTAATTCTAAAATCATGAAAGAAAACTACAGATTTATAACCAAAATAGAGATAGTAAGGTGAAACCTGCTGTTATCAGTGTGTTTAAATCGTTTTTAATAGTTTCTGAATTGTGAAATCAGATTATATTTTCAATATGGAAGCCAAAACCTATTTTATGTATTTACTATTAAATGGGATGGCTTTTAATTCTATGTACTATGTACTTTTCAGGCACTCAATCAACTAAGTATATTTTCTCCAGTTGTTATAAAATGATGTGTATATCAAACATGAAATCTGACTTTGTAAATTTAACCCTTGAAACTGGACTGTCTTTGTGAACGCAAGTGTTTAGGCAGCCTGAATGGCTGCCATGACAGACTGAAGGATTTCTCAAACCCGTGAAAAATTCTATGCAACCCCTCAGGTATGTTTTTGATGAGATAATAATAATAATATAGCATGATATAAAGTTCAAAATAGTCAATTTTACATAGTGGCCACCTGCATGTCTGACTGGACATCTGTTTCATGAAGTATATAGAGTTTTTTTGTACCATTCTTCTAACTCAAACCTTTTTCCTGTGGCATTATTTTGATGTGTTATTTCCTCGCACGAAATCTTTTGTCTTATCTGATGTCACAATATTTTTTTTTACCTGCAAGAGTCATCTACAGTAGAAGGAGGGTCAGGGTCGGTTGGCATGCTTTTCTTGCATTTGCAGCTGATGGCCAGTAGTTGATAGAGTATTTTATGATGCATTAGAGTCCACTTCAGTTGTCTGTGTGCATTTATAACATAAAAATCCACAAGAAGCACAAGAAAATGGCTTCTAGATAGCTGTCCACTGTAGTGACCACCATGCATGAAAGGGTTAATTTACTAAATGAAAACCAATAAAAGTATCATTGATGCAGCCAGTGGATTATTGCAGTCTTAAATTAAAATTTTCTTACTTATTTTTTTCCCCAATCATGTCTTGAGGCAGAGACCTGATAATGTAAAGCATCTTCACGTCTTCAATCCATAAAAAATGGATTGAAGCATAAAACACGCCTATGAAAATACAATACACTTGTGTTTTTTTTTCTGAAACTGAAAAGGGAAGCATAGACATGTATCTATTTTATGACAGATTTCCAGATTTAATCATTTTAGGTTCTCCAAATGCTGTTTTTGACAAAACTGACAGTTTTACTGAATGATTCCAGTTTTATTGCTTTATCTCTTGTGGTTTTCCAAAGTTTTATTTATAAGCAAAGTAAAACATAATACATTTTTAAAATGTGATGTTCTGCAACAAGCGCCTGTACTTAGAACCTGCAAAACTATCCATTTGGTCAAACATGTTTACCTAAACAATCACTTATCAAATAAAATGTATTTAATAAATAAGTGTCATACCTCAACTTTAGTTACACTTCACTCTGAACTTTTTCATTTAGCAAGAACACCATAAAACTTTATCATGATTTTTAAAATGAAAAGGTTTTGTTATTTCTGGTGACCTACCTTCTGAAATGGTGATGTTCGATGTTAAACTTTGTTGATTCAAAGAAGTAAGAAAATGACAATGCAGGTGCAGAAACAGCTGCTGGTGAAGACAGCTTTCAGTCAAGAGTTCGTTTTATGCCAAAGATAATCTGAGCAGAGAAACTAAATCTTAAAAGCAGAAGAAGCTGATGCTAAAACCACATTCTCACCACCCCTGCTTCAGTCTGAACTGCTTCACTGATCTTGCACCTTTTCTTCTTAAACTCTAGCTGCTACCCCAAACTGCACTGCTCTTATCTGATGGCTCCAATAACAAACCACAATTATGTCTTATTCTACACCCACGTCAGTTTTTCCTGTATGTTTTTTTTATTTTGTATCTTGTAACAAACTTCAGTTTTCTAAAGTTTGCTTATTTTTACACAGAGTAGATTGACTGTCTTCTCATAGGTGCAGTTAAGAGGAACCTAAAAGTTGAAATGTTGGAGAATTGTGAAAATAAAAGTGGTTGAGATATGGTTGTGGAAACTGTGGCAAAGAGCTGCTGCCTCCTCTTGATCTCATTTTCAGTCTTTTTGCCACATGCAAAGTGTTTTGCCACATGCAAAAACATGTTTCACTCTCTTCGGACCTCAAACCGCTGACCTGATTTGCTCTAGATTTTTATTTTGTTCATAAAAGTTAGTTTAATATTTTGACTTTCTAATTCATTTTTATTACTTGTCAGTCTTTTTTTAAATTTGCAGTTTATTTGGATGGTCTTGTTGAATCAGCTTGCGTCTGGCTAAGGAGTTCAAGGAAAAGCATGAAAAATTGATTAAATTATTGCTTTTGGAACAGCCAAGCTTATCTCTGTGATACCTCATCCTGACCAGCAGATAGAGCTGTCATTTTAACTATACAGTGAGGTAAATAAGTATTTATGTCAAAGTTTTTCTGAAAGTAAGAAAGTAAATTTCTAATGGGCCTGTTGATATTATTCCCCCAGCAGATGTCTGTCACAATCCAAATACTCAAAAATGGTAAATGGTCTGTACTTGTGTAGCACCTTTCCAAGTCCAGACGACCCCAAACGCTTCACTACATCCAGTCATTCACACATTCAAGCCCATATTCACACATTGATGGTGGAAAGCCATAAGTTTAATAAAGTGAAATGGCACTTACTGACAAAAGCTTTGTCAGTAACAAAGCTTTTGTTTCTAATGACAATGACAAGAATGTGTTTTCCTGCAATGCTCTGGTGGAGTTTTTACGTAGTTCTCCAAACAAGCTATTTAATTCAATCTGATTTTCGGTTCTCACTTTAGATTTTCAATTGGACTCAAGTTGGGTAATATACTCAACCATTTTATAAACTTTATTTTCTTTGTGATAAACTGAGACTATTGTGGGGTTTTTGTTTGGATTACTAACTTCTCATCTATTAATGTATTAAATGATACTTATTTTGACCATGAGAAAATAAACAGCCATTACTGCTGATTGACTCCTTTCACCATCATGTTGCTCTTTGCATTTCCTATATGTTGTATGTGGGATGATATGCAATGCTGTCAAAACATGGTTTGCGTAGTTTGTAGACAAATTTCTACAAATATTCTGCAGCATACTTTAAACTACCTTTTTCTTCTCCAATGGAGTCTTATACAGAGAAGTTTCTGAGAAATCTTTGTTATGATTTTCCTTGAAATAACCATTCACATGTTAGTTCTATGTCTTTCTGACGCTCACTGCAAGTAGTTCTATGCTCTTGAACAACTCTTAGATGCCATTTTGGGTATTTGATCAGAAGTCTTATAATACCAAACAGTGAACAAATGTTATTTCCAGGTTTGAATTGTGGCCCCAATCAAACAACCAGAACTCAAGAAACACGCCTCTAATCAACACAGTTTGTATGTTTAGCAGCAATAAGAACTGTTTTTATCTTTAATCCATTAGGAGATTCTTCTGGCACAAAATTAAGCAAATATTTATACATAACCAATTACTGGATGTGAATATGACTACAGCTAACTGTTGTAAATGTTATAACACATATTATGACATGTACATATATGAAGACTTATCCCATTGAACATTCAGTTATTGGAATCATTGTAATGTTTTTCCCATATTAGAATGAAAACATTAAGAAAACAAATGTCTCACAATTTAAAATGTATCTTTCACATAAGTTAATGTGTTTCTTCCTATAAAGACTTTATGGCTAGACCCTCTATTAAAAAACTTATGCCAATTAGTCAATTATGTATTTCAGTTGGAGCTCAAGGTGCTTGAGCCTGAGAGTTGCTCGATTTCCAGTGTGACGTTTCCACAACTCTTATGATTTGAAGAGCTGCGTTATCTGCTACTGTGGTTTATGAAGTCCAAAGTCAGCATAGCCAGACACAATTGTATAACACTTCATGTGTAAGTCTGCTGATAGGTTTTATGGAGATGTTACTGAGCTCATTTTCAGGTGAGCTCATAAACTACATCGGCTGCATTACAATAAGTAGAGAACCAGAACCAGATGAGCTGAAGGCCACTGTAATCTGAGTTTCCTCGGCATCTCACAGATTTTTAGCCAATAATTGTGCACTAATTTTCAGAAAATGACTCAAAAGGTGAGTATAAATTCTGTAAGGTACATGGACATGTTTTCTGATAAGGAATAAATGAGCCAAAATAAACCCTTGAAATAAGTCACTTTTTATTAAATATGTTTATACAATGGATACGTTTTGCATTTTCACTCAAAGTAATAAAATAAATACCTTTTTCGGAAAGTTGTTAAGATGTGTCTGAAAATACTTTTAGAAGGAGAAGATCTCCTTATTCCCAGACAAGACTGCTTATCTGCGTCTCCTTCACACACAAAAAAAATGCAAAGGTGTTTGTATTAAAGTCGGAAGTTGTGTCACATCTTTTAATCTTCCCAGATACGGCTGCGCTTCTTCACCTGTTGGCGCGCGCCACTGGCTTTGTGGGCACGTCCTTTGCGCTCGCACCAACCCGCTCTGCAGGTTATCCCGGTGAGTCAGTCCGCCAGGACGCTTTAAGACAAACCGCTCTCCTCATGTTTACACCTTCGTGCTGTCGGTCCCTGGCTGCACCATGAGTAAGTCCGGCACGCTGAAGGGTTTATTCAAACAAAAATCCACAGAAAAGGAGAAAAAGGAGCTGAAACGCGCTGCGACCATCCACCGAGATGATCCGAGTTCTCAGCGACTCCAAGACCCGGGCCCCGTCAGCCCCGGAGACGGCAGGACGTCACCCCAGGATGGGATCCTCAGTTCCCCGAAAGAAAAGAAATCAAAGCGGTTCTTGTCTCTGAGGCTCAAGAAGAAAAAGCGAAAGGATGAAGGGGGAGACGTGTTCGAGGAACTGGACAGTTTCAGCAGCCGCATGTAAGCTGAAAAGTTTATGACTTTATGATTAAATCAAGTGTTAGGATTAAGATTTTTTTTTTAAATTAAATACGGATCTGGGCACAGAAATTACAAATTATTGAATCAATTTGAACACAGCTCACAGTAAAACAAACTTTTTGCAATTCTTAGAATTCATTAATATTCATGTTACGTTATCAAATATCAGTCTTTGTAAATATACTGCAGTTCTCAAATGATTGAGACATTTGTGATATAAGAGATTAAATTTTTTTAACCATAGTTGTTAAAAGTCATATGAAAATACAAATTGTAGCTATTCTGTATTTTTTTTTATGGATTATTATGGATAAAGCAGTGATAAACAGGGCTATACGTTTCTGCTGCTCGAAGTTGTGACCTTGATGCTTATATTACTCTATATACTTTTAATAAATGATCACCTCATCATCATCATCATCATCGTCATTAATGTTCTACATGTAAATGATTCTAAGCAGAAGTTGTAAAAACAGTGGAAAGTCCCCGAGTGCTACCTGGCAGTCCATACAGACCTGTTGGAAAATGTTTTAAATAGTGAAGGAAGCACCGCATCTAAAGCATCTCACTCACTGTCTGTTTTCCCCCCTGGCAGTTTGTGGAATCGAAAAGCTTTGCCTTGGTGTTGAACTAGTTTGGTCACGCATCTTGCTGAGTCATTATATTTTAAAAATGTTGAGGTGGACGGCCATTCTGCATTTGTTGCATCTTACAGTCTCCAATATTAGGTCACACTTAAGGAAAAAATTATCTGTCTTTTGAACTTGATAATGAATCGACGTTTACTTTGTCTCTGGTACGAGTCTTGTAGACTCGCAGTTGGAGAAAACATCTAATATATTAAACATTGAGAGTAAACAGATCTCTGTCTCTGATTTGAAGAGTCTATAGATTACCAGCAGCTGTGAAATGTATTTGGGCTCACACCTTTCTGTGGTTTGTAGATGATTTGAAACATATTGTTTCACAAGCCAGTGCATTGATCTAAAGACTAGTGTGATATGGGCCATTTTCCTAAAGTTGCTCTGTGGAAGAAACTATTTTAAAATTTTTGAATATTTGTTTTTATGTTTTTTTAGAGAGACCAGTAAAGACACCATTACAATCTAATGTAACCAACTGAAAATAACATTATGTTCTAGTTTTTAGCTGGTTAGATAAAAAAGCTAATTCTGGCTATGTTTTAAGCAGTGAAGTTAGGCAGTCCTAATTTAGGCCTAGATTTACAACCTCTAGTACGTTCCCTGCATGCTTTGTGGATCTTAGCCTCATTGAGTCCAGTTGAGCCTTGATCTCTAACGTTTCATAACCAAAAGCAATGACTTCTGTCCTTTGTATGTTCATGTGTTGACACAGGAATATAAAGTTGCTTGTTGTTAGCATGCTTATGCTAAGAGATGTTGCAATGTCTAGCACAGAACCATACAGCTTTACCCGTTTTGTAATTTGTTATGATCAACTGCAGCACCAAGACCCAGACTGCATTGAGAATAAAATTCTTTATAGTTTTTGGGATCAACATAAAAATAAATAGCATCGACCAGCTGCTTACCTTAGAAGTGGTCTGGATCCAGGAATATCTTTGTCATCCTTGGCTGAGACCCTGGTCTTGCTTTTGTTGTCAACACGAGCAACAACTGCAGATCATTGGAAAGAAAGAAAACCTGCTGCACAGGATGGGACACATTTCCTTATTCAGTTCAATTATATGTGACTCAGGCAGGATGGAAATGTGTCAGGTGATCTGGGTAAATACGACTAATGCAAGTGACAGGAGTGATAAAAACAACAACATATGCAAACAGGTCATATTCAGTCTGTTTGCATATCTCACTTGCCTATTAACAAAAAAAACAAACTACTGAGTCAGTTGTAGGATTGTTTATTCAGGTTGAAAGAACACAACAGGTTGTTGTTGATAAGATATATGTGTGGATTTACTTTCTTTTTTGTTCAAAAGAAATATGTTTGGTTAGTGATTCTTTTTAAAAATCCCGCATGCAACAAAATATTTACAGATTCACATTTGAGATGTCAAGGATCTACCTTAACAGTAGTTCTTATTCTAATACACATAACTGAAAACCATATTTCAGTAGCATTAAAAGGTTTTAAACATTCCTCTTGCTTAGAGTTTGATTGCTCTATATTTGGAAGTGAGGCTGACATGAACTCAGTGGTTTCGTTCACTTACTCCACTGCCATTCTAAAACAGGGCAGAAAATGTATGTAATTGTTCAAAACTCCTCCCTCTGTTCACTAATTGGCCCGGTTGAAATTCAACTGGAGAAATCCCAGATGGAGCATTGAAGGGAGATGAGAATTGAGTGGAATTGCATCGGAAGGACAAGGACATGAAGACTGCACCAGATGCACATGCATGTGTGTTTAATGTACATTATTCTCCATCAGATACAAATTGAGACCCTGGCTTAGTTGCTCCAGTCAGAGCCAATATTAATGGCTTTTACTGGAAGCAAACTAATATTGCTTCAATTGAGAAGCAATATTTTACTTAAATAAAAAGATGACTTTAAACCAATTTTTTCCTGTGGTTTTGAATAGTTTTGTGCCTGTCAGTAGAAACTTAAAAATTCATGAAAGACTGTGGAGTTACTCTGTTGCGTTGCAGTGCTACTCAGTTTGCAGAAAATAAAAAAAAATTTAAAAAACAGTAGCGTGTGCAGTAAGGCATGCGAATAGCACAGTCTGTTCAAACGTTCTGATAAAAGTAAGGGATTGGCACTGGTTCAGTGCTTGAGTGGTGATGCAGGCCTTCATTCACAGCTGAATATTGAAAATATCCTGAAGATCTCAGTATGGAAACTTGCACATTTCAGAAGGAGCCACTAGTAGATCAGATAATGCAGCCATGCTCTTCAGTTATGCTGTTGGTTTTTTAGGTGAGGGTGTGGAGGCTTAATGTTTGTATAAAGCTGAGCCTTTTCTGCAAACATCTCCTGTGGTCTCTCTGTGTAACTGAATTAATAAATAATATTCCTTTTATGCCATTCATGTCTGTTTTGTTAATATTGCTAATCTTCTTGGAGATTATCTTTTTTTTTTCTTTATTGAGCTCAAATCTGATCTTTCTGACTGTTTGGGTTACCTGGGGAAGATGTTATGAAAGATTTGCTGTAATCTTTCTCTTGAGCTCTGGTCCTGTTAGTTTAGCTTAATCCATAAATTCTAAAAAGGGCCAATTATGCTTTAGGGAATATTTCCAACTATAAAACCTTTGTATAACAGGTGATGAATCACTGATTTGTCATTCAGAGCTGACAGACAACCTACATATGTTTTTAGGTGGGAAAATTTGTGCTGTGAGCTTCCTGGTAGACATAAAAAATAAGACAGAATAGTTAACACAAAGGAGATGTTTCTATCAAACATGTCAAGAGTTTCTTGCTTTATCCAATTATACTGTATAACCAGTTTTGATTTGCTTGGGGTCATTGTTCTTTTTAAGCAAACATGCATTTCAACTATCTAAGAGCTGATTTTATGTGAATTTTATAGCTAATAGGTTATTTCTATTTTAATTATGCTTTCAGTAGTAGCATGTTTGGTTGAACAGGCCCCAGCATGATGCTACCACACTTATTCATATATCTTCAGAAGGAACTTAGCTTGTGGAAATGCTTGAAGGTGTTGATTATGGAGTTTGACTTGGAAAAGTGTTAGAAAAATGTGGCTTTATTAATATTGTCTATGTATAATTCAGCAATAGCGCTATATGTATGCGTTTTATCTTGCAGACTTTGAACCTGTAAGTAAAACTTTGACCCTTATAGAAGATCCTAAAACTTTTACAGATAAACCCCTAATTCAATGAAGCTGTATGACCATTACATGCTGAAAAAAGAAAGCTTAATGTAACTTATTAAAACCCCAATATTAATATAATGTTAATTCCCACGATAAATATATGTGAGCTAGAAGTAGTTGCTATAAACATGGCTCCATACAGAGAAATGCTGAAGTTAATGTGAAAAGCCTGAGCACATTAACTTCAGAGTTCATTCATCAAAACAAATGCTTCTAAACTATTTCTAATTACTAGCTGAAAACAAGACAGTTCCAGTGAAGTCTTTCATGCCACCTTTCAGGTTTTGTTAGTTGTCTTTAAACTATGCTGTATGCAAGACAGTGTTTAACTCATGATGTCTAAGGTTGACGAATGAGGAATCACTTGATGTTACTTTTGCCTTCTCATTGTTTGCAATTGCAGTAGAAGGGAATTTGACAGATCAGCGTTGATCTGCCCAAACTAATGCTTATAAATATTTTTATTTTTTATAAACTGCATGTTTTTCCCTTTGTTCTTGTGAGGCACAATTCCTTAACAAATGAGCCAACACTGTGTTGCCTGGTGCCAAATAAAAACAAAAAACAAAAAAAAACAGATCTACAAATAGATCCACGAAAGCAGACAGGAAGGCTGGATTAAAAAGGCTCAGACCATATTTGAATGTTTGTGTGTACAACATGACCTCCGAAGCTTTTGACTGTTGGAACTGAGCTTTTGTTCAATGCTGTATACACACACCCATTCACACCTGCTTATTCATATTCAAACAGAAATGAGTTGGATTTCCACAGATGTAACTATATATGCAGGATATTTTACACAGGACATTTAGTTAACGCACACAATAGTCAATGTTTGTTTTTTACACACTAAAGTACAGGTTCTGTATGTCATTTGAATGAGCAAAAGTAATTTTGTCCAGAAAATATTGAGGTACAGCTACCACAATTTATTTTCACCCGTTTCTTTTTCAACACCATTTTGTGTTTAAGGATGTCTTGTTTGTGATTGGTGAAAACGGTGCTCTTTCATTGGTTAATGCTTACATGTTTCCCAGTGATGCAGACCGGTTTTTAGTTACTGTGTTCTGCTGAACACAATAATTAAAATCTATTTTAACAATGCTTTGAAGTTTAAGTTATTTTTACAAAGTTTCTTAGAGCTGTCTAAGGGCTTTACCCCTAACCCTACTGCTACAATTTTCTTTGCAGAGAAAATTGTAGCAGCTTCTTAGATTCGTATCTCTTTGAAGAATTTAGAAACAGCAACTCCACGTAAAGTGGCCTACAATTTAAGCAAGTCCAACCTAAAAGCAGACTGAAAGATAGTAAAAGAAGTCTTGACGCTGTTGATGTTAAAATGCATGCAAATCTAAGAGATCTGCAAGTGGGATTTAAATAGTTGTTGTTTAATTATGTCGGGACATAATTAAACAACAATATCGGCATTATCGGCACAACAATAATGTGCCGATAATGACACCCAATTACTATTTAAGAAAGTCCAAAGCATCATTTTGCACACCCAGGCAGATGTATCATAGTTTGGGGTTACTTTATTGCAGGTACTTGTCAAGCTCAACCTCATAAAATCCACCATGATTTACAGCACTGATCAGTGTGCTTTGGAAAAACAAAAGACAATTTACTAAAAAAAAAATGTAGCTGAAGTAGAGCTGGAACATTATATGACAATGAACCAAAACTCATTAGTAAATCAACCAACAATTAAGTACAAAACTCTGATGGGTAATTCTCAGGTCAGACACAGATTTTTTTTTTTTTTCAATGCATCAAAATTTCAGCCACTGCAATCACAAAATATGTCAACCAACCAGCAGCATGTACTTTAAGATGTTTTGTGTTTAATAAAATTGTTGGTAAACTGTGTGGTTTAGGGCATCAGTTCCTACATTTTCTGTTGGATCAAAAAACCAGCACATTTTTTCTTCTATATCCCAAATTGCAATCTGCAGGTCAGACTGCAAAAATAATTGAATAGAAATCAATCCCACATTAGACTTTTGTCTCAGAGTCGAATGTACATAAATCTGTATGCCATTCCCTAATTCTCACACATCAACAGATCTATCATTCCCTAAAGCAGCTCCAGTTAGTCCACAACCTGACTCCTGGTGTTTTTTTGGCAGTAAACCAGCACATTTTTTAAAAACTGTCTTACATATCAGCCCACTGGAGTTTCTTGAGCAGGAGAAAAACCCTTAGGCACTGCAGATATTACCTCATTTCTAAAAAAGTCTTATGACTTTATAAAACATTTTTATTTTCTGAGAAATTTAAGCAGATGGTCACAGGTACAGGTGTCCTAGAAAAAGTCTATCTAAAGTATTGGTAATTTCTCTGTTCTTACTGACCAGGAACATAAGTTCAGAGTGACAATTTCCTGCAGAAAGCAAAAACAAATCACCTGAAATCCTGCCTGTCGCTCCAGGGACAGGCCAGAGATTGTGCAACATGGTGGCATATGAATGCTTCAGAGTGAGATGCTTTGTTTTTTGAAACCTAAAACAGGTTTGAAGGTAAAAAAAATTCCTTCTGCAGAAATTACCTCCAGTAAAATTGTATTCAGAGCTTTCACATTGTGTTCAGTCTTCCATAATGTTCATTAAGTAATGACTTGCTTAAAACTACTTGCCCGGAACACGGTGTGCTAAATAGTAAAAAATAATTTAACAAAGCCTCCAAGCAGATAAATTGCCATAATCAAGGCACTCGAATCATTCAATAAATCATTACAGCCTTACTTATTATAAACCAAAGCAAGGTTTAGATTTAGATTTGCATGATATTTGATTATTTTTTAAATACAGCCAAAGGTTTAGTGATCAATGACCAACTTCACCTGTTTGATTGTGGGGAGTGCTTACAGCATGTTGGATTGATAGTACACCATCTGGAAATGTGTAGAAATGAATGAAACTTGATTGAAGTATTTTCCAGGTCTGGATAAGTATAGATATCCCATTATCTAAATACTATGTGCTTCCTTTCTTCAGTCTCTGTTTCTGTCCTCACTCAATTGGTTTGTTGTCGTTCTTTCCTTCGTTTCTTCTCTCCTTCCTTAGTTTGCTCCTTAATTGAGCCCCTCCTTTTTCCACATCATCGGCTTCATTTACACCCTTTTGTCCTCCCTTCATAAAAATCTTCTATCTAAATTAATATCTATGGTTGTTTTCTTATCCAGACACCAACAGGTTGAAAATTTGTTTGAACAGTTCAAGGAAACAATATGTTTTAATTTAGTGTAATTGCTGTCAGCTGATAAAACAAGTCCATCCACACCACCTCCCAGTTTGCCTGTGTCACTTTCCTACAACAAAACACATCTCAAGGCTATTAATCAGCATCCAAACATTTTAAAACTTCAAAAATGTGAAAATGAAAATGTCTGTGTGCAGAAAGTGGGACAGTTGGACAAGGAAACTTTTTTTAATCTCACCAAATGAGAGATTGGACAAAGAAAACTTTCGTGTCTGACAAGTAGGTTGCAGGAAGTTACTCTGCCTTAGCGGAAATTTTTTGTAACCTTTTTCTGCTGAGACAAAAAGGTTCAGTGAGCACAATAAGGGTGGTCTGTAAATTTTCAATAATAGTTTGAAGCAGATTACAATTATGAATATATGATATATGAGAAACTGATTATGTCAGTTTGAGTAAAATCCTTTAAACTACTCATAGACAACCCCTCTTCCCACTATGTAATATCCAGCAACACGAGGAGAAGTTTGTTTTGGGGGTTATAATCTGAAATAATTGTTAACAATTGATTAGTCCCAAATGGGGTGAGAACTTGAGTCATACAGGAAATAGGTGGATGCTTCCAAAAATAAAATTCCGAAAAGTTAAAATACATATGAAATTTTACTGTCTGTGAAAACTGATATTCATGAATCAGAAATACTTAAATGCTTTCATATGAAATGGTTTGTTTGCGTATAAGAATGTTGTGAAATTGGGGTACGAATGTGAAAAGATGAGAATTTGTTCCAGAGTCATTTTAGCAAAACAAATAAAAGGTGAAAGTACAACTTGAGAGCAGAACAGCAGCAAGTTTTAGCAACAGTGGAGGTGTTTTAGTACATAATTAGAGATAAATAAAGGACAATGTAATGGTGATTATTGTGTAAAACATTATTGGTTTATTATTAAAGAGACTAGTCTGTAATTCTTATAAAATGCTTTTTTTTCTGGGATGTTTTGATAAATCCTTTTCACATGAGTATAGAAGTTTAGTCTGTAGTCTAAAATGGTTTTCTGATAAGTAGACGCCTACTATCATAGAATCAGTGCAAAAAGGAGCTAGTGATAAAACTGATAAATGTTCTTATCAGTAATCAGTTGACATGTTTCTTTTAGATCAGTTTCATTCTTGTCCATTTATTCCATCAGCTTTAGTGATTGAGCTGGAAATACGTTGGTGATCTGACCAGTGGTCAGTGCAGCGTTTCCTGAAACTGTGTCACCTTTTCACTAATTTGGTGATTGTGTTTTATTAAAGTGAGAACAACGTAAAGTTATTTTGACTACGGTACTTTAAAAATTGTAATTTTACAGTGGAGCAGACATTTAAGTGGTAGTGACACATTTGCCCTGAAAACTGCCAAGACCACTTGTCTTTTTTTTAAAGTGTAAACTGTCTTCATATGAAAGTGCAGATTCTTATTTAACATGTAAGATTTTCGAAAAGCTGCCAAAGGTATTCAAGGTCATAATATTTTTTAAACATAATTATTATGACTACATTATAAGTTTAATAACATTAACCATAGTTGTGTAAATTTTTTGTATAAATTTGTCACTTTTAACATAAATCAGGTATTTTTTCTTGCATTTTGTTGCTTGCAGTCAGTGTTTGCATCTTGAACACCGCTTCAGTTTTGCAGATTTTCTAGTTGTTTACATAATTTCATTAAAAGTTTTTTTTTAATGCCAGTTATGAATTAAAGAGCTAAAAGCTGAGAGATTTTTATACTGCTTTATCAACAAATACGAGAGGCTTAGAAGAATTGGAACAAAAGACAGAAAATAGAAAATCGCAGTAAAAGCTTCTATTTGTGCTTCCAAAATCAACATGTCATTACTAGGAGTTTCTTTGTTCATGAGGTATTGTGCAAACCCCCTCTCTTCCCAAGGGTGATTGTAAACATGACATACAGCATACCTCCGCAGCACCTGACATTCTGCAGGATGCAGAGGAGACACTTGTCTCCATGCAGGCCAGTTCAGGAGAGGTCGTTGAAACTTGAGCGGACAAATGCTTGAAAGCTTTTGCAAACATCTTGGCTTGTTTTGCACTTCGCTCCCTGGTTGCGGTTATTGGTCCAGATGGGAGCGTAACGGCTGCAGCCTACTGGTTGTTGCAGAACCGCCCTTTCTCTGGCAAACAGGACCCTGCAGCAGTCCTTACCGCCACTCCCTTATGCATCGCCAGGCGCCCTTATGAACAGCAGCTGTTTTTGATTCACAGCAGAAATCCTTGCAAGAAAATTACTTAACATCTATTTGTGTCTTTGTGTTGCATCAAACTTGTCTGTGGAGTAAATGTTAGAAAACAAAGTGCCAGATTCAGCCTTTTGCTACATTTCATCCCAGTGTTGAGCAATTTGACCTTGGAGAAAGAATTAACATCAAGCAGAACTTCAGCCTTTGTTTTGTCTCAGCTTGCATCTTATTGTGCGCAGCAGGGAGTGTGGTTTGGCTTCTTATGATTCCTTAAAACATTCTAACGTCTATCCACAGCTCCCGGTGACTCATTAAGCCTCTGGTCTACCAAAGACAGTCTGAGTCACTGGTTGAATCTCTTCCATCCCTTGTTTGAGTTTATACAGTGGCTGCAGCAGGCTTACTGAGCTTACTGCAATCCTATTTGCCTAATTTTACCTATTTGTCTCATAAGAAATGAAGGCTGATAATTTCCTTTGCATCAACTTGTTTGGTAATTTTTGGAAAAATTGCTATAGAGGAATCTGGGTGAATAGTGTTGGTTCTGTGAAATGCTAGAAGAGGGTCAGATCTGGAACAATTCAAGGTCATGTCAGTTTATTTTCTGTGCTGGTCTCCTCCTTTCTCAGATGGTGGGAGGGAAGAATGCAGCTTTGTCCTCAGATACAAAATTTTACAAGTTCCCAGAGACAATGACCGCTCCCATCAAAATTCATTCTACCAATTTGCATTAAACTCTTTTCTCTAAAGCTTCTTATCAGCTTACAGTAACACAATATTAGCTTTGATCAGCTGCATTTCAAAATGTAACACAATTGGCTTCATTATTACTAGACTCATTTTTTGAATACTAAACATATTTTTTAAGTTGTTTGTGAACAACACAAAAAAGGCCATCTTAGTGCTTTAGAATAATCTACCGGTAGGATGAGTCAAATTATTTCACATCGATTACAGAGAATGCCTTGCGAAACATGATTTGCGAAATCTTGACTTTAGATTTTTACTTTTGTGAAGAAAGCATTGTTCTCTTGTGAACTCAATGTCATTTGTTGTTTCATTTCCTGAGCTGATTGCATCGCTACACAGCTATTCCTCACTACTCTTTTAATAAGATTAAACTTGTGAAAGATATATGGTTAAAGAATTGTCCGTTGCCATGGCGTATTAGGGACTTAGAAGCAAACATTCCTCATTAAAAGTCTCCTTAAAACAGTGGAGCTTTGTATGCAACTTAGGAGGTTCAGGCGTGTTGGAGCCGGTTTGTGCCTGCAGCCTGATAGATTGAGGTTGACATATTTCACACAAGTCCTCCCTCAGTTGAAAAATGCTGGAGGTTATTTTCAGGAGTTTCTTTGTAAAAAGAAGCATCAGTCACATTTTCCCTTAGCTGTGTTTTAAAGGTGACATCCGGTTCTCAGCTACAGATACCTGCATATTTTTTCCATCCCCTCTGCAGACTCAAATGGGATGAGTGGTTGTCAGAAAACATCAAGTACTTTTTCAACAATCAGTGAACATTCATTTATTTCATTTTGTTTATTGATTTCTCTGATTGTCCAGTTGTTTCTTAATTCCCTCGTTGTTTTCCATCCTTTTATCTTCTCTTTTTCTTCCATTTATCTGCTCAGTTGGCAATTTGTTTGTCTGTCTATTATTCTGTTAGTTTGTCCATGACATGTTTGCTTATTGGTTTCTACCTGTCTTTTTATATTTCTGAGCAGTTAGACTTTTTTTTTTTGTAAATTCATAGGGAACTCTTTTATTTGTCATTTGATGGCCTCCTAAAACAAATTGAAAAAAAAGTTTTATTCTGTAAAAGGAAGAAAATTATAAATGAAGGAAACCTACAGGATCTATGTGATGGCAAGTTTGAGTACAAAGTCAATCACTTCGTAGGTAATAGATCTTATGGTGATGTATAAACTTATATTTTAAATAGATGATGATGATGATGATGATGATGATGATTATTATATAGTCAGCTAATGTCTATTGATCAATAAACAAATCAAAAATAAAGACATGACAATGGAAGTAGCGCAAAAGAAAAGCAGTGTTTAACAGAAGTTAAATTTAAGATGCTTATAAAGTGTCTGAGACTACATTCATCATGTTAAAATGGATTTAAATACTTATATTTCCTTTAGCTTATTTACCATCATCAGAAGCAACGTCAAATGTATAAACATGTTAAAATGTCCATTAATTGCATCACTTGAGCTGTAAAATAAAAGAGGAACAATATTGTTTTGACATGTGGACTGACAGCGAGTTATGTAGATTTAACACGGACACCATTCTGATTTGGGAAAACACCAGGATGTCACAAGATGCAGCTGCAATTCTGCAGGGCACATCCATCCTCTGGTGCACTGAAGGAATGACAACCAACAGCACACAATAAATCAGCCCTCATGCTGGAGGCACAGACGACAGGACTGTATCACCCTAAGCAGGGTGACATCAGAGGACGGTGATGACAGTCATGTATGAGCACGATCAGACTGTGGCGAAATATTCCTTCTCTCACGACTACATTCGATTAGAATTGACTAGTTGATACTTGCTTTACTGGAGCAAGATTAGTCACTTTTAAGAAACACAGGAAATCTGAAGGATTGTGCATTAAAGTGAAAAAATAGGATTCAAATTTTATCAGGTGTTGTGAAAGTAGAAGGTGTCACCTCACTTAGATTGGTCAGGCCAGAAGCAGACAACAGGCATACAACAAAAACTGCATGATTATCAGACATAAAAAAAAAAGAAAATAAAGTAAGGAGTGATTATTTTAAAGACACCCATTCAATAAAACAACTGATTAGTGGAACCTGTATTTTAAAAAGACCTGAAATAACCAGGTCTGTGTGTAACTGATGTAAAATCAGAGTGGAAAAAAATATAAATCAGTATTTTGTTTCCTGTCTTTTTGTAAGTTTAAAACACCACACTTTCTTACCTAATGTCTTAGTTCTAATAAAAGCTTCAGGAAGAGAGAGGAGACATACTTTCCTGAAGTATTTTGGCGTCAGTAACATTTAAAAATGTTGGATCATATGAGGTAATTGTGTGATTAGCAGCCTCTCTCTATTACATTCGCTGCTTCTGGAATAGGCCACACACAAAAAGAAGACACCTAAAGAAAGCGACTCTTGAAAACACAACAGAACGCCTTGCAAAAGTATTTATACTTTAAATTTTGTCACTTTACAGCCACAAACTTCTGTGCATTTGGGGGGAATTTGATGACAAACCTCTTTTGCAGCTGAGTTTTAAATCTTTTGTTTTGTTCCCCTTTTTCACCAGAAACAAAAACATCTGCACAGTCATGTGAATTCATAAGTAAAAATGCCGATACATATTTGTATCAGTATGTACATCTTATCCAGGAAATCTTTGTCAGTAGGGAGAACATAAAAAATGATGGTAACAAGTAAGGCGTGGCATGCATGAAGGCATTCATGCAAGCCACATGTCTGAGAGCTCTCTACAACTTTCCTAGTCTTGCGCTGTCAAACCTTATTTTACAACGTCTGTATTTAGGTTGAGACATTACAAAGATTTATTAGTACTTTAAGAGTATATTGGATATGTTTTAGGTCTTCATTCAACAGATTACTAATGTTGAGTGTCTGCCAGGGTTCTCTCTCAAAAGCTGTGATTCTCTGCCACCTTGTGGAGAAACACAGTATTGCAAAGATGTACTGTGGTACTGTGTATGAAGTAAATCTACTACAATGCAACACCCTGCTTTGTTGAAGTACCTTCATATAATTTAATGTGTGCAATATTGATTTAAATATCAGCTGTGATGTAGACATTGTCAGAAAAATCTGATCCCAGTTGAGCCTCTGCATTTTACGCTTCTTCTGCTGCCAGATAAAGTACGCTAAATGCTCCCTTGCAATGTTGAAATAAGCTGGAATGACTGTTAAGCTTTCAGTCTCTTTGTGATCTGCGAAGCAAGAAAGTTGAGCTGCGGCAAAACCACTTTTCAAAAACAGAAGCACCTCCTAATACCCCACACATGTACTACAATCCTCAGCAAGGCACTAATTTCTCAGCAGAGTGAACAGTGTCCATTTTCTGCCTCGGTTTTGTGTGTGTTGTCAACTTTACACTGTGGTGTTAGGAAAGCACAACAATTAGAGCTGTCAGTGCCTGAACACACCAAGCTGGAGGTGTTGTTTTTAAGGATTATTAGTTTCTGGGGACAGCCCGCAGTCATGCTGCTTGTGGAGCTGAATAAACACGATCTTTTGCTTTAAATGATGCAAGAAACATATTTTGCACATCAGAGCTATCCCAAAAGTCATGATGAAAACATAAACTTAACTCTGTACAATGAGAGGGGAAACAAAAGCCAGTGACATAACATCCTGTATTTCTCGGTTCCCCGCCCCCCTGTTCTTCTCTGCCTGCTTCCTGCTTTACTCCACCAGGAGCGAAGACCAGAAGAGCATTTCCACAGAGTACGGTTTCCGGCCGGGATCGGACTGGGACCCTCATTCTGAGTACTCCTCTCTGTACAACTTGGATATGAACCCTCCGTCCAGCCCCATGTCTCCCTCCAAACTTAAGGTGGGTTTTTACTACTTTTAAAGTTTACTTGTAAAGTTTAATGTCTGAATGACTTGTGCAAAAGTGGATTTTGGGAACTAGAAATTTTTTTTTGAGAAATTTTGATTGCAATGGTTTTTTGTTTTTTTTTGCATTTGGTGCCTGCAGATATGTGCAAAAGAAAGTTGGCTTTTCAGGGTGCTGAGGTCACTTGGACAGCAAATTTATGCTTTTGTGTGTGTTTAAAGACATTATTAGGGATCTTAGGCACCTCAAACTTAGGCGTGCTTTGTAAGCTTGTGAGAACAATAAAAAGGCTTGTTAGACTTTCAAAACCACAGGTTAAAATTGTGTTCAACAAATTATAGAAATTGGATCCTCACATGCAAGATACATATTCAATTCAGAATGGCTCAGCCTATGCAAATAAAATGTTTAAGCACTATCAAATGTATATCTATTTGAGTTTTAAGTGGCTTACTTCTGCAATATACTGCCCTAATGATGCTTAGTCAGTAAATTAGTAGCAGGAATTGTTTTTCCTGAGGTGCTTTACTTCTAGACAGAAGCTGGCACATTTGTGCTACCCTTTGTTGATGGGAGAAATAACAATTTTGTTTCATCAGCAAAGAAGGCATGAAAAGGAATGTGTGAGGAAATTGAAAACAAAAGTCTCATGATTATTTGGTCAATTAGTCAGAAAATCCTAACAGATGTTCTAACAGAAATTCAACCGTTATCTGGGCTTGGAGATAATCAATAAAATGAAGAATATATATTCTCAGCAATGAAGAATGTGGAAATTATGAAATGCGTAAAAATAAAATCTGTAAAATTTAATTCCATGACTTTTTCTGTCCTTTAGCCATCCATCCATCCATCCATCCATCCATCCATCCATCCATCCATCCATCCATCCATCCATCCATCCATCCATCCATC
>CAEFZY010064745.1:0-18166 GCA_903066815.1 Brachyrhaphis roseni | reverse complement strand
TTATTACAAAAAAGACAAATTTGCTTGTTTGAAAACATTTATGGTTACTGCAAACACACACGTTCATGGTGTGCAAACTAAAGGAGGCATAATTCACCTCGATTAAGGTTTCTTGGTGAGCTGTGATCAGCAAGTCTGTTATGATAGCTGATTGCAGGGTCTACCTTAACAAACAGCCTGACTAATTAACCATCTAATGTCAGCTTATTATGTTTGTGTAACCCGATTAAAAACAGAAGAGCTAAAAGGTATACTATCCTGAACAATATACACTTGAATATTTTTAGTCCTATGTATCAAATTCAAAATAACAATAAATCATTGAGTTTTATGTTTATAGAATTAGGAAATATATACATGCACGTTTCCTGATTTGAATAAAAGCAGTTAGATGATGTTATACATTTTGGTTTCAAAATCTTTGTGGTGATATACTGATATTGTGAAACTGGTATTTTTTAATTAAGATACTGTGAGAATCTCATACCTGCAGACATTTAGGAATTTTGTAGAATCTACGAAATGAAATATTCATTGTGGCTATGCAAAACAAATTTATTTGCGTAACCTAATTGTACAAGTTTTGAGAGCGACCTGAGTGCATTTTTAAACATTTTGACCTAAGCCTTGTTGAACCAGTGATGGCTGTTCCAAAAACCAATAATTATCACTAAATGATTGTTCCAATAGCACCATCTCCTGGACATTTGAAGATAAAGCTTGTCACCCCGACTATCTTTGAAAACACGAAAAAGACAAGGTGAAAAAATAAATACCTTCCAAATTTTGATTAATTAATTTCTCCCCATTTGCTATGGCAGCTTTGATCTGAAGATTATCTCTATTGGATAACATTGATATAGAATAGAAATTAAATAATTTACTAATTACTAATTGAAAACACGGGCGTTTAATAGGAGAGTCTAATAGTTGGTTAGTTAGCTAGCTAAAATATTACAATAAAGCATAGTCCGAAGGGCCTTTTTATTGACTACGCATTGTAGTTCATAAAATATAGTAAAAATACGTTTTAACTATATCTTACAAAATTTAAATTGCTGTCGCTCCAAAATAATGTACCAGCAAAGCTTTTCAGATAATTATGTTACAAGAGATCAGATTGCTAACTTAAGAGTTCGTAATGCAACATTTAGTTAAATTTGTTCTTCTTTGTCTTCTTAACTTGACTTATCCGTCATTTAAAAAAAACATCCCACGGGACGTTTTTTTTTTATATTATATAAATAATATTATTTTTTAGATATTTTAGTTTAATTGTTACATTCTCTTTGATGTTAATTTTCTTACCAACTGAACGTTTCGAAGTGGAACCGGAACTATTCTCAGTAGCCGATAGTGAAACACCGGCGCCTTTTGATGACAGGACCAGAGACGGACCAACGGCAGAAACAAATCCCTCTCTCATGGTATTTTAGCGGATTAAATGGTAAATTCTCGTTTAAATTGTTCGTTGATTTGCAGTTTGCCACCGCCGTGCCTCTCTTGTTAACGTTTATCGCACGGGGGAAAAAAACAGTCTCGGTCGTCTCAGACGGTTCGTTGTAAACAATAACAATGGCCTCTGGTTCCCCGTCGTCCTCTCCGGACACTGCGACGGGCTCAGGTACGGATCCAGCCCGGCCCGATACGGGGGAGCCTCTTGGTGGAGCGGGCTCAGACTCTGATTCGGACTTGGGTTTGAGTAAATTTGACTGCAGCGCCGTGGGGATGGGGGATCAGCTGGAGGGAGAGGAGCTGGAGCTGGAGTTTGAGTCTGCAGCCGACCGCGTGAAGGATCTGATACAGACAGCCAGCAGGGACCAGCTGCTCTACCTGTACTCACGCTACAAACAGGTGTGTGGGTTAAACCAAACTGGATTTCAGTGGCATCGAAAGGTGTATGTTGGATGTAGGTAGTGACACCATGTGGCTTCAGGCAAAATGGCAAATGTTTGCTACAGTGTCTCGCAACTCCGTTCAAACATCTTTTAATTTTTTCCCCTTCGTGAGGTTATCGGATCTGTGAATACAAATACCCCCTCACCCCAGTCTCAACTTTTTTTTTTTCAACCTTTGAGAGCTTCTCTTTCAGGGTTTAGCTTCAGCAAACCTCCCTCAAGCACCAGCTTTCCTGCCCCTGCTGAATAAAAGCCCTCCCATAGCATAATGCTGCTACCACCATGTTTCACTGTTTGCATGGTGTGTTCAGACTGATTAGGAATGTTAGTTTTCTATAAACATACAGTGCTTTGCATAAATACCAAAAATCAAAGCCGACAGAGCAGAAGTTCCCAAAGTTAGGATCTTGACCCCAAGTGTGGTCAGAAATATGTAAGCCTAGGGCATTGAGGTCCTCTTCAGGATTTAACCCAAATACCAAAAGATGACAAGAATGCATATGCTTTTTAAAAATGTAGTTAAAGATTAAAAACTGGACTTGAAAATAAATAAAAACAATATGATGGCCAGTACACAAGCTGTTGATGCTGATTTAAAGAAATGTAAACCATTGATCTTATTCCTTCTGCTTCACAATCAGATGTTACTTTTCTGTTGGCTTATTACACAAAATCATAATAACATACATAGCCATTTGTGGTTATGGCTATAACATAGAAAATGTGTAAAACCTCAAAGAGAATAATTCCTTTTGCAAGATGTAGTACATATCATCAGCAGTTTCCAACTTCTTTGGAGGTTTGTAGTAGAACGTAATCCTACATGTTTTAGCTTACCTTTGAAGTTCATCAAATATTATACCAGCTAATTGTTTTCCTCTAACAGGTCAAAGTTGGAAAGTGCAATACATCAAAGCCTGGCTTCTTTGATTTTGAAGGACAACGGAAATGGTAAGTTAAGAACTCTCATTCTGTTGCAATTTAACAAGCGACATTCAGTTTTTATGAAAAATTAAACTTATATGTAAGTTTGAATTTGGGTTAAAGACAGGAAATATTCAGAAGAGTAATTGCCCTCGTAAAAATAAAAATGAAAAACATTCAGTATGACAGGCTTTTGTAGATTCTGACAGCTAAAATCTTTTTCATCGGTCAGGTATGTTGTTGTAAGATTTATTTTTTTTTACTTTGAGTCTTTCTTAAAATGCTCATCTAATCCTAGATTTAGCATCTAAAATAGAGCGGTCCTGAATTGTGAGCAAAACTGTATTATCATGACAGGCAAGCCTGGAAGCAGCTTGGAGATATGCAGCCGGAGCAGGCAATGCAAGAATACATTTCCCTTGTCAACGTGTTAGATCCCGAGGGTGCCACAAAGGTAAAAACACAACCACTTCTGAACATTCAGAGATAATCATTTACAGTTTTCTGAATTTTGACATACCATGCAATAATTAAGACTCATCAAGGTTTCTGGATATATTTGGTATTCTAAGAATAGAATCAATAATATGATGTGACATTTACATTTTCAGTGTTTAGATCTGTCTGTGTTTAATATAATGCCTTTCTGTAAACCCTTCCTGGTCCTTCATTGTTAACCTTGTTATGTGCAAATCATATTGAGTAGATGTAGTGTAGTTTCTCTGCCAGCAGATGTCACTGTCATATTGTATTTTGTCACTGTTATAATGTAGTTTTTAGTTACCAAATTATTTTATACAGTACATGCAGATTAAAAAATCTAAGTTGAAATACATTTATTTGATTTTGGCAGTAACTTTAAAACAAATTAATATAAGCAAAACTGATCTTACTTTGTCAGTCAGCTTGTATGTAGTTTTTCACTTCCCACTGCATGATGTGAGTTGACTGTCATGAGAGTTATGCTGCCATGGACACGTTGTCCTTTGAGACAGTAGAGTACATATCAAGTCTATGTTTTACAAAAAGCACCTTTGTCTCTCATCACAGCCTCCAAATTTCAACGTTGCTGGCCGCCATTCCCTTTTCCTGTCCCTCCATCAAAACTTTAACACATTTTAAAAACCCATGCTCTTATCTGTTGCTCGCTTCAGCTAATGGGTGCATGTTCATTTAAAACTACTTATTTCCAGTTGAAGTAAAGTTTGGAGGTAGCATTGATATGACCAATAGAACATCCATTTATGTTGTTTAGCACAACCAAGAGCTATTGTTGTGATGTTGTTTTGCATCAAAATGTTACGATCTTTAAAACGAGTTCAATTCCAAGAAGCATTTATTGAGCCTTCTATGGTGGTTCATTATACATTGGTGATTATTGGAAGTCAAAAAGAAAGCACAGCAGTTTGGTCCATAGTTGTTTGGATTTTACTTTAGTATGTGTTTCATCTACACTTTGACTCAGTTTCAGATTACAGGTAACTGTTTGTGGTTGGTTTATTTATATTCTACAGTCAGTTATATGTGTCTACGTTGATCTGTAAGTTTTAACCACCTCTCACGTGGAAAAACTGGAGGAATTTACCCTGAACTTTCCACAGTGTACACAAAGTGCATTTTGTTTTGACTTTGATAAAAATCTGAAAAGGTGAGAGATGTGTTCTTTGACACATAACTTGGGATGTAGAGGATTCATTTTCTCTTAGATTCAAAACTACCTTAATGCAGGAACGTGCTGCAGAAATACAGTAAAGTAAGCTAATAATAATAAAAGTGTTTGTAGGAGAGGTTTCATGATCCTCTCCTTGTTGTGGAGGATTATGAAGCTGTGTGCATGTGGAGTAGATAGATGGAAATAAAAAAGAATGTCTCTACCATTCACTGTATGTTTTTGAAAGTCTAAAATCATTACATGTTGGTTACACTTTGAAAATTGCAAAGAACAAATAGAAACGTGTACTAATGGCTGTTAACACTAGGAGTAAGAATAAAGTTAAAAATGTTACAAGCAGTACTGTATATCTGACAAATGAGCTAAGGTTGTTATTCTTTCTTCTGAAAAGAAAGGAATAGTGGATTCATCTTACATGTTCTTTTTGACCTACTGTTGTGCTTAAACTCCTTCTTTTTCTTTTTATCGTCCTCTAGCACTCTGTGTCTGTGCCTCCAAATCATCTTTCCATTTTTAACCCCAGTGGCCTTTTTCTTTATGTTCCTCACTTTTATTCATTTCTTCCTCTTTTATGTCCCCTTTTTAATAGTATCACTGTCCACCACAATTGAAGCAGTGTCACATTTCTCTTCAGCCATTCCGTACAGGGAAAATACTTGCTGACTCGGCCTCACAGAGGACAACCCAGCAAAAGCGCATACCACCCATGCCTCCAAAAAAGAAAAAGAACCTGATTGCATTAGTGTTAACAAAGCGTCATGGCATGGCTGGAGCTATTCTTTTGGAGGCACAGTTAAATGGTGTAAGTAGGAGTGCATAGACAGAGGAGCAGGGGAGAGAATAATAGCCACAATTTGACCTCTGTTCCCCTCTCAATTGTTAAGCAGACACTGGCTTTATATTACATTATAAGGTAGAGAAGCAGGGCCGGTGCATCAGCGAATATTCTGAGTTTCTGAAGTGAATTAGTTCGTCCCAAAAGTGCACGCATAGTTGTTTTGCTCCCTCTCTCCCCGTTCCCTGAAATCCGATTTGTGCTGCTTCTTTTGTGAGTCAAGGTTGGTTAGTGAAGAATAGACCAGGTAATAAATTCTTTGCCCAACTGGATGTTCAATGGAATTAAATGAAAACACAGATGATTAACAAGAGTCACAAACTGAGGCGCAGTGCATGTTATCATGTTTGCATTCATTTTGGCACTTATTTATTGGAAATGAGGTCAGACCGACAACACAGGGGAGTTTCTGAGTATTTACAAAATTACATACAGGATGTGGAATGCACAGACTGTTAGAGAGGGGGTACATGTGGAGGCATTCATGGTGAATAGACATGGCTGACTCTTTGTGTTGAGTCAGTACAAAGCAGTAAGGCCAAAACCTCTGTTCAAAGAGGGTGGAGACTTTGACAGGTGGTCAGCACAAATGGTCGTGCTTGAGACAAGCCATCACTGCACTGTAAACTGGTAACTGTCGCTATGTTAAATGCTAGATTTAACTGAAAACTGACTCAAAGCTGGATTCAGATTTTTCTGTGTTATTCTTACAGCAACAACGAGGAGCAGAAAGAAGAACAGGTTTTGGAGGAGCAGCAGTCAGCTCTTTATACCAGGAGGAGATGATAAGGTATTTAAATCAGAGGCAACACATACAAGTTGAGATGCACCAATTCAGCAGGGTTACACCTAAGCACTTATTGTTGTCATCACTCTCGATTATGGATGATGTTTCTAAATAAAGAGACTCCAACTTAGCTATTTTTGCTTTCGGCTTTTAATTATAAAGTCAGAAGAAGTGTAGAGATGTAAGAAGTCACTTAAAAGGAAACCACATTTTCCAACCTACGATACCATGCCTAAATGCTGCAAGTCAAGGACTTGATGCAATCTGCAGAGATAGAAATCTTTTTATTAAATAATTAATTGAGCTTACTGTACTAGGATCAATTGGAATGGATGTGTGATTGAATTGAAAGGATTTTTGTTAAGTGCCTTGAGACTACATTTGTTGTGGATTAGCGCTATATAAATAAAACTGAACTCAACTCAACTGATATTCATACTGCAGAAGAGAGAGAGCAAGACTTTCAGCAGATAAAAGGAGGCTGAAGCTAACTGTTTAGAGCTTTGGAAATCTCAGAGTTAATGTATGGATATACCTATGAATAAAACAGAGAATTTACTCACATGTTGCCTCTGTTAATATTATATGTAATTAATGACCTCTTCTGACAGCAAGGCAGCTCATATAGTCTCATATATTATCTTTCTTAAAGAGAAACTGCAAATTGGAAAACTGGAGATCAGAAACCAGGCTAAAAACTCTTCAATCATACACCAGAATCTGCTTGTTTATTCTAATATGCAAAGTAAATATGTGTTCCTCACATAGAGATCTGTACTGCCTTGTATGTAAGTATTTCATAGATCCATGTGGAGCCGTATCCCTGTTTTAAATCCCAGGTCAACTTAGTGAGCTTGACATTGTTAACCACTAGACTTGACGCTGTATTTGATTATATTCAACAGACGGTAACTGCAGTCGCAGGTCTGGAAATGTCACGCAGTTCTGATTTATGTTAATGAAAACCTTTCTCCATTTACTGCTGCCTGGCAGACTCACTGAAGCTTGGAAACCCCCATTTTCATTTCAATCCAAAAAGAGCTTTTTGGAGATGAAAATGAGATGTGTGAATCCTGCAGGTTTCCTACTAAATGGCTGTACATGATTAGTATGCATATTTTCTGTAAGAAGCGCCCGGAGTCTTCCCCTTTTTTTTTAAATTACACAATTACATAGGCAGGGTTATGGAGATGCACCGAGTACTGCAGAGCGAGGTTGCTACAGACGGCTTCCCAGGGCGATGCTCCCCTGGTGATATTCAGTCACAGCAAAGACTCATGGGGAACCTGTCACAAGGATGACATTAACATGACACAAACACACCTGAGCAGACAGAGTCATACACTTCATGCTGTATGTCCACGTGATTATCATCTGAAGTCATGCATAACCTCCCAGACGTGATGAACTCACTGCTCTGCTGCTCTTCAATTTCCTCTTTCTCACACATAAACAGCCTCCATATTAAACAGCTGAACACCTGTTAACCAGGTCGATTTAATTGCTCTGCTCACTCAACCTCCACTCGTGTGTGTGTGGGTGTGTGTGTGTGTGTGTGTGTGGAACGTTTATAGATGAAAACAGGATTGATTAGCAATCGCTGAGCTGATCAGAGGGTTCGAATGCTGCATTTGCAATTTGCCGACCACCTGCAAGATGGATTCCAATAAAAGCGAGTTCTTTGCTGGAAGCCAAACCTTTGTTATTTCAGTTCTCATTGTTTCAGGTGCTTCTATCGAAGCTCAGGTCTTACGAGGGAGCAAGATGAGAGATTGTGTGGGTGTATGTGTGCCTTTGATGGATTATGTGGCCGTATTGCTGATCACTAAAACTCAGACCAGGTAGATGAGTATTTTTTTTTTACCAGTGTGACCAGTTTGGCCTGATGGATGAAGGACATATCTGCCAGTACACCACACTGGACATACACACATGTGTGAGCACATAATGTTCCCACACATGCACATCCTAGATACACAAACAGTAAAAACCTTGGCGCTGCCGTGATGACAGAGTAGCCTGTGACCTTCCCAGCATGCTTTACACCGTTGTGGATGTCATGTTGTTTTTAAGGCCCACATTAATCACTTGTTTGAATATGGCCTGTTGCTTTGCGTCTGTGTATTTGGATCCCTTTGTCCTATTGTGGTAAAAGTTATTGTCCAAATAATTGTTTGTGTGTGTGTGTGCCTTCATTTGTAAAATAATTTTAATGGTTGTTTATAACCCCAAAGCTCCCTGCTGTGTATGTGTGTGTGCGTTCTTGGTCGTCATTCATATGTATGTGTCATGCTAGCCCTGTCTCACCATCAACTAAAGACGGATGACTCGGCCTATTGATTAGTTGCCGGGGGAGACGGATGGTGGCCACACATCAGGCAAGCTTTGGGGTCATGATGGCCATCAGACAAGGAAGTGGGCGTGTTCCACCACAGGGCTTCATGAATAAACATAGCTGCAGTAATCAGGAGTATGTAAATGAATGTGCTGATACATAACCCTCCTCTGATAAAAGCGTGATGAGTTATTCATCATTCACCATAAGCAGATGAAAACGAGTGAGTGAAGACAAAAGAGATGTAACTGAGAAACTGAAGGAAAAGAAGTGTGGATTACTAAAAAAATAAAAGAAGGAACCACTGAGAAAACTCTGTATCTGTTTTTCTCTTATAGAAAAAGGTAACATACTTAAATTTTAAATTTCAAGTTTAATCTCCCCTCATTGTGGTGTAAAACTGATCTGAGCTACTCAACATATTTTTGTTTTTGTTTTTCTGTACTATCGTCTTTTACCCAATTAAGCATGGAAATTATAGTTTTTACAAAATTCCTCAGGCTTTGAAAGCTATACTTTAGGTCTTGTGTAATTTTCTCAAACAAATGTGGGTGGGAGTGTGCGTGCGTGTGTTTGTGTGTATATATACAGTTATCTTGAATAAACTGCACTATGCAGAGATGCTTGGTTAATGTTAGCATTTTTACTATATTTTGATTTGACTCTGATATTTTGACTCTTTATATTTCAGTTCAAGTCGAGTAGATCATGTTTAGAAATAAAAACTTGCAGAAAAGAGCTGTTCTGTTCTTTGAAAATCATATAGGTCAATGACTATTGTTTCAGCTGCTTTCTTTTGTTGTTTTGTTATTTTTTGAGCAACACCTGTCTCATTTCCTACCATAAACAAACTTCTTTATTAAAAAGTCATTTAAAATCAAAATCTGCAAAGAGTATGAATAACTTCAGGCTTAACGGTTCAGTTGTGCTAAACATATTTAGCCTTCATGTAGCGTAAGTGTGGCTCAAGCTAGCTGGGCTCTCAGGAGTTTTACATGCCCAAAGCAGCACAGGAAGACAACTTGAGGAACTATGGGATTTGTATTGACTGAGTGACTCTGTAGGAGCAGTAGGAGTGTCAAATATGCAGGTTTTCTTTCAGACAATAGAGCACTAAATTCAATTAATTTGAATGACTTGGGTGGGTAAGAGGGAGTGGAAAGCGTAAAGCTCTAAATGAGATTTTGCACCCCTCCTTTTTACCCAACATCTCTCCCACCTTCACCACACCCCCAAAGCACTCCTTCCTGTCCCCAATGCAACAAGGTGATTAGAGACAGAGAGATATAATTAGAGGTGGGATGGTGCCGCTGTGCGTGCCTCTGTCCCTTGGGGACGTGGCATGTGTGTCTGCCGCTGTGATATCAGATGGTTCAGTGTCATATGTTGATAGTGTTAAATTTCTGATGATTCAAAACTGATGTCATTGCTACTTATGTAGCATATGTTTGGATGACGTACAAACCAGGAAGGAAGTTTAAGTTCACTGACTGGCAAAGGACATATATGTTGGAGAATATTTTGAGCAGGGAAATAACTTTGATGTCGTTGCACAAATGCATTTCTTGCAAGCTCTAAGCAACCAAAAACAATATATAAGAAAAAAGATATGTATCAAAACTTGAGTTGCACAGGGATTTACCCACTAATCTACAAAGACTTAGTGGCAATAAATTATTCTTCTTATTTTCCTGTTTTGTTAAAAAAAAATTACAACATAACAGTTTTTGTTTCTGTTTTTCCTCCTGTTTTGTTCTCAGGGAAGAGGACAAGAACATCTTTGATTACTGTAGAGAAAATAACATCGAGCACATCAGGAATGCCATCAGTACGCAGAAACTGGATGTCAATACCAAAGACGAAGAGGTACAGTTCCATAAAAAAAGCATGTAAAGGCAGACATAGTTTCCATGAGCGAGTTGCTTTAAATAGACCTACTCCAACAAATTATTACTTATTATCAGACTGCTATTTCTATGCAGTTGTCCTGCTCAGGACTCTTTCAGCAATATTTTTCATATACAGCACTGGAAAAAAAATTAAGAGACCACTTAAAATGATCAGTTTCTCTGATTTAACTTTTTATAGGTATATGTTTGAGCAAAGTGAACATTGTTCTTTTATTCTGTGAACTACTGACAACATGTCTCTGAAATTCCAAGCAAAAATTTAGTATTTATTTGCAGAAAAGGAGAAATGGTCAAAATAATGAAAAAGATGTAGTTTTTCCCTATGTCAAATAATGCAAAGAAAACAAGTTCATAATCATTTAATAACAACAATACTAAAGTTTTAACTCAGGAAGAGTTCGGAAATCACTATTTGGTAGAATTACCATGAGGTTTTCAATGGGGTTCAGTGCAGCGACTTCTTATTGTTTTCCAGAGCTTTATGTGTCCACAGTCAGTGACTTTGCTTGGACTTGCTGTAAAGATCCATATGACCTGTTAATGAGTGGCAGACAATGCAGCTTCATCTTAGTTTATACATAGAGGTTTCTGTACTCACTCAGACGTAAGGACAAATAGTTAGGGCTGAAATTTCTAAAACTGCAGAAACTTCCGCTACGATGATCAGGTGTTTCCTGGAAGATCGTGAAATCCATCCTTCTGCTTCTGATTCATTATCAGACGAGCCAACTGGCCCCCTGCCCTTTCTTCAATCACCGCCACTCTTCACAATAAACAGGCATTCATCCACTGAGCTCACAGTCAAAGGCCAGATGGTTGAGCCATCTCTGCTGAAAAGGCTTCTCTAGCCACAACTATTGTGTTCTTCTAATTATTTGTTGTTCTGCCCACTAGACAGCAGAGGGCAGTGGTGACGTTTCACCTCAAAACATTGTTAAGTGCAGGTTAAAAGAAAGGGGCTCTGTCTCACCACTTGTTTTATGAGTGTGGATCAGAAATATCACCTCAGTTCAGTTCTTGTATTGAATGTTAATGTTAAAGTTTGTGGTATATTTTCAGCACATGTAAACAAATGGCTTAACTTTGTCTTTAATCTAAAAAGGGTTTGTAGTTATCGTCAATTTGCTGCTGTGTGTCCTGTATCTGTCAGTGAAGCAAAAGCAGTGGAATGATGATTAAAACAGTAAAAAATAATCCTGTAAGGCATGAAAACAGCACTTAACAGAACATTAAAAAAATACTTTATTTTATCGAAGTATTATAATAACTTAATATAGAATAGAAATAGAGTTATGCGATGTCACCCCTCCCACACTTGTTGCTATGCATTGGCAGTCAATTAAGTTGAAAAAAAAGAGGCTGCTATGCTTAGAAAGACGTAATCGGTCGTTTGATAGTTAAAAGGAGCACCACTAATCAGGCTTTTTAAGGTGCTGCTGATTTAGTTGACAAGCTGTTTTAAAGTAATTAGATTATATAAAAACATTTTTATTAAGATGATAACCATAAAAACATGTTATTTTTACTTCTTGTCATCAAACAATTGCAATCTTAAACCACCCCTTGGCAAATTCATGCAAGTGAAATGCCAGAGTTGTCAAAGAAAGGTTGTAACATGCAAACCTTTGAAGCTAGATCTCAATGTTTCAATGACAGGACTCAAAATAAGTTTTCACATCTGGATTGCACAACAAGTGTTTATGAATGTGTAATTGTTTTCTTTTCTGATGTTAAAACCTTTGCCAGCTTTATTATCTGCTAATTTTCTTGTGGAGATGTGTTTCTTTCTTTGGAACATGTCCAACTCTTTACATTAAGATAAATAAGTTTTTCTTACTTAATCAGACAGTGCTAAAAATACCCTCCCTGTGGTCTGAAGAGTACTAATTTAGCCATGATTTAGTGCGATCTATTGTACCAGTTCAGTCTTCTACATGATTTAATTAGGGTTTTATCACTGCTGGACCTGAGAGCCATCATATTTCTGAGTATGCATTCTCCTGTTTTAACCACGAAGCTCTGATGTGCAGGGAAAATGCATGCAGCACTCTGCAGCAGAGCACCTTAAAGAGAGAGTGAGAGAAGGCAACATCGGTATTCTGACCTGACTTATAAGTAGCCATTTTAACATGCAGCCTTGGTGATCAATATAATTTAAGCAACAGAATTGGACTTGCAGAGTTTGCTTTACCTAATTGGCCTCATTGAAAAATGAGCTCTTGAAGTTTTATTAGAACAAGAATCTGAGACCCAAGGAAAGGGCTTTGGGATAGTGTATGTGTAAGTGCTCTTTAGTGAATGTGTGCTTGATTCTGCAGTTTGTCTTGTAGCTTTTAACCAATTCTTCTCCACACAAACCAAGATACACCACCTCAAAAAAGTGTTCATGTCCCTCATATTTCTTCACATTTTACCACAAACATTTGTGTCTTTTATTGAAATATTATGTGATGAGTCCACACAAAGTAGTGCATGAGTCTGAAGAAGGAAAGCATTGCTTTTTAAAAAAGCATCCTAATAAAATTCTGTAAAGTGTAGCATGCACATGTATTCAGCTCCTTTTAGTCATTTATTCCTAATAAAAATTAAGTTCAGTTAACTGCCTTCAAACTTTTGTAATTAGTAAATGGAGTCCACATGTTTGTAAATGAATCTCAGTCAAAGCTGTGCTAGACAGCTGTTCAGTGAAGGGCTCAGAGGCTTGTTAGAGAACATTAGTGAACAAACAGCTTAATCCTGAACAAAACAACACCTCCAACAGGTTAGGGACACAGTTGTGGGCAAAGAGAAGCAGCCATGAGGCCCCCCGTAACTTTGAAAGAACAGCACAGCCCTACAGCTCATGTGGAAGAATAATCTAATAGAACAACTATTAATTGTGCACTCCACAAATCTTGCCTTTATTCAAGAGTGGCGCAGAAACAAACTATGGTTGGAAGGAACCTTTAAGAAAGAAGGCTGTCTATAAGTTATCTCATCAGAGATGAGATGAAACTTTTCGGCCTACATTCAACTAAGAAAAAGATTATGACTAATAACCTGCACATACAGCCCCCATGGTAAAAAAATAAAATAAAAAATAGCGGTGGCAGCATCATGCAGTGCTTATTTTTTATTTAGCAGGGACAGACAAGCTGGTTTGAGTTGATGAGAAGAAGGATGGAGCTAAACGCTGAGCAACGGTGAAAGAAAATATGTTAGAGGCTGTGAAAGACTTAAAATGTTCCACCTTCCAGCAGGACAACAAACCCAAACATACATCCAGAGCTACAGAGGAATTGTTAGATCAAAGTTTTTTAATGTATTAGAATGGCCCAGCCAAAATCCAAACCTAAATCTTGACATTGGTGTTCAGAACCTTTCCCTTCAATTTGAGGTAATTTGAAAAGAAGATTGGACAAACATTTCAGTCTCTAGATGTCCATAACTGGTGGAGGATTGGCCCTAAGAACTCACAGATGTAATTGCAATAAAAAGTGATTCCACAAGTATTGATTCATGAGCTGAGGATATAAGTGCAGGCTATTTTTCAAATTACTATTTGTCAAAACACGTGAATATCAGTCATTATTATTCCGCTTCACAATTATGCAGCTCTTCAAGTTTTTGTGATTTGTGTGCATGTGTTGGCAGGGTCGGGTTCTCCTGCACTGGGCCTGTGACAGAGGGCACAAGGAGCTGGTGTCTGTCTTAATGCAGCACAAAGCTGACATCAATAGTCAGGTAAGCAGAAAACGTCTCTCTATATTTATAGAGTTTTTCAACACCTACATAGTACATAAACAAAAATAAACCAACATTTATCCCATAAGCATTCTCAAGAGTCCTAGTCAGGGAATATAGCTCTTAGACTCAGTGCTGTATTTGTTTTATAATACAAAAGGCCATGTAAAAAAATTGTGACAGTTACAAGAGAGACATAGCTGAGCATAACCTTCTGCCATTGTATCCTGGAGGAAATATTTTTCAAAAATCCAGTTAGAGGCATTTTCTCAAAAAGAAAGTTAGCATTCTGTAGCGCTTTCTTTTATATTTATCAGCAATAGTTGGGTAAGTTGTTCTAATAGTTAAGAAAAGATTATTGTTTTAGTTAACAGTCAGAATTTTTTTTATTTCCTCACCAATGATCTGTCAAAATTGTTTCACTTTAGTACAGCACCAGAAGCAATGTGTAAGGGTAAGCTGAGTTGCTTCGACTCTGTTGCAAACACTTAAGGATTTTACATTTCTCCAGGCATCATTCCATTCACCATCTGTAATTTTAGTTAACTTCCCTTTCCCACAACCCCTTCAAGTGAGTAGTTTTCCCTGCATTGTGACATTTAAGAGTACTGTAAAATGTGCTAATAGAAGTAGGGGATGTTGTCAAAAATAAATTGTCTTATTGTATCTAATATGCCCTGAAAAACCAACAGTGTAGTATTTCTCCTAGGTCCTAATGTATAACTACCAGAAAAAGTTGCTTTTGAAACATTATATTTTTAAATCAGTTAATTAAATGACAACAGGGTAGATTATTTCATTAAGTTATTTAGTTTGGATCTTTCTTTGTCACTGGAATTTAGAAAGTTGTTATCCATTATTCCAGGTCAAAATAAAAAAAAAGCTGAATTTCTGCAAATTGGGGTAAAAACAGAGGTTATTTACAGCTGGCTGCAGACAGAATTAGGGGTTTCGCTTTCTTTAGAAAAAGTAGAGATCCTAATGTACAGTCAAAACATAGAGCGGCCTACGTCAATCCAGAGTGAAGTAAACTTATTACGCACTCAATCAGCAATGACACAGAAGTGTCATACCACTGACTTGGTATTTTCAGATATCTGGGAGGTAAAGACCCCCTTTACAGAAGAGCAACACAATGTGGAATTTTTTCTGTTCTTTTTCTTAGGATCTTGTTAAATTTAAGGCCTTTTGGAGCAGATCTGTTTTTCCCAACTGTTTAGTTACTTCAGTTTAATTTAATAAAGCTATTTCTTATGTACAAGGAGGAATTTTTTCCAAATGCCAGGGAAGATGGGAAAGTTGTGAGAGACTTTTCTTTTATGGAGCAGAGCTTCTTTTTTTTGCATCTGCTCAGGTAAAGCACGAGCATCCTGTGAAATCCCCATCAGCCATCCCTTTTGTCTCTCCATCCCTTTCAGAAGGTCACCTTTAATTCACTTTGTTCCACACATAAATCCCTTAGGGCTTTAGCAGACACTGTTAGCTGGTAGCTAGCCTGGTGTTTAGACTCTCAAAGGTTTAGCAACATCCAGCAGGCTTTAGCTTAGGCAGTAAGCTGGCTCAGCTGCACATCCGAGAAATTACTCCTCTTCCCCCTGCCCACCGCCGTGGCACGGGGCGGCTCACCGGGCTGCTCGCTGAGGTTTTAACTGCGAGGACAAATCAATTGGAAGTAATCAGGCAAATTGTTTTTACGTTGCACAACCCACATAATCAGGACATTTCACAAATGACTTTCTCTTTTGTGGTCATGTGTGGCCCCTTTTGTTTGTGAATGCTCCCAGCGAGGGGGTGGACGTAAGAGTGGAATAAGTACAAAACAATTCACTCATGATTTACAGCTGCACCAAGATGGTTCAAGCACAGCTGGACTTGTGTGAAAACAGAGGCTTTTTTTTCTCTTTTCAAAATGTAACACATTCACAGTAATTTATTTCTGATTAATGTGAACATTGGCTGACATTAGAGTCTCACATTATGCCAACTTTGAGTGAAAATATGACATTATCGCAATACTTTCACAAAAAAGTTAAAGCAGAAAATGTACATTTTAGAATCGTTTTTATTTAAGCAACATTCTTGCCTTTGCTATTATGGTATGGCATTGATTATTACTGTGATAAAAATATATGCGCTTTATTTGTAGTTATTTTTTATAGAAGTTCCCGCTAATTTAGCTGTAGGCTTCAAGTGCTTGTTGCATAGAATATTACCTATTTCTTCATTTTTTTCTCTTTAAAGAATAAGACTTAGAATGAAAATTAGGACCTCTGCAATATGTCACAGGGCATGTTGAGTGTGTCAACCTTCCAGACCACTCAGGTCTTCTGGTTCAAGTCAACTCTGCAGCCCCAGAGTCAGATCCAAACTTGATGAAACAGCATTCAGATTTTCTTATCCTCTAATCTGGAACAAACTTTGGAAAACTGGGTTCTTTTATCGTTTAAAAGTCCATTTGTTTAAAACTGCCTTTGATTAACAACTGGACCATCATAAATTGTACCGTATTTTCCGGACTATAGAGCGCACATGATTATAAGCCGCACACAGTACATTCTTAAAGAAAACCCCATTTTGTGCATACATAAGTCGCACCTGTCTATAAGCCGCATGTGCCTACATACAGACGGTACACAGAAAGAGTTTTCAAAGTTTTAGTAATATACCTTTTTTTCCAAACAGTGCCTGTGACGCGGCAGTAACACAGCAGCAATACGGTAGCACAGCACTAACAGGGCTGGTTAAAAAAAACATACCGGTAAAAGTCACTGAGAGCTTCTTAATCTTCCTCCTGAGCACTGAGACGTGTTAAGTTACATTAAACTTGCGTCTTCCTCTGCACATATATTCCCCTTGTCTCACTCTTACCTTTTCTGATCGAGCGCCCCCTGGCGACCGTTAGAAAAAATGCATAAATAAGCCGCATCGGGGGCGTGCTGTGGTGGCGTAGGGGTTAGCGCGACCCACATTTGGAGGCCTTGAGTCCTCGACGCGGCCGTTGCGGATTCGACTCCCGGACCCGACAATATTTGCCGCATGTCTTCCCCCCTCTCCTTCCCCCCTTTCTATCAGCCTGCTGTCTAATAAGGGACACTAGAGCCACAAAAAGCCCCCTGGTGGGAAAAAAAGAAAAAACAAACAAACAAACAAAAAAAAACCCTGCATCGTTGTATAAACCGCAGGGGTGAAAGCGTGAGACAAAAGCCGCAGCTTATAGTCCAGAATATACGGTATTATAAATCTGGTTTCTACATCATGAACCTACATCACCATGTTGAAAATGGCTGCCCGTCTGTTTTGTGTCTGCTCAGTTCGTCCGCAGCGTCGGTCTGGATAAATCGCCGTTCCACCTGGTCGGCACCTCCATGGGCGGAAACGTGGCGGGCGTCTACGCCGGTCTTTACCCGGCTGACATCTGCAGCCTCACCTTGGTGTGTCCAGCAGGTAAATCTGCGGCGCCAGGGCCATTTCTGGCCCTTGGAATGATTTTGTGTGGCCCCCAACTGCAAATCAAGAATGAAATGAATTTAGCCGTTCCATCACAGGTGCAGATGGAAACCAGTTTTTATCTAATTTATTAAACTTGGCTAAATAAAGCAAGTGTTTGAAAGAAAGTAACTCAAATCTTTGGTAACACTTTACTTGAATTGAGTACCGTTTAATAATGTTATTATGAAGCGTCATTGTGTAAATAATGACACTTTAAATGCAAAGTTGACACTTTTAATGGTCTTTTAATGCAACTTTGCAATAAAAGTGTCGTTATTTACTGAATTCATGGCAGCAGTACTGAACATTCATGAAGACTCCTTCATGTTGTTGTCAGTCTTCGCTCCCTTTCAAATAAAAAGCTACCAAATCTTTTTTTAGAACAGAATAAATTTGTTCATTTAAGCCCACAGAATCTGAAAACTCAATGAAATTTCTTTTAATACAGAAAATATGTAAAGTGCTTTCTACTCCTCCTTACCTCCCTGCAGGTCTGGTTTACCCCACAGAGTCCAGCTTCATCTCCCTTCTGAAGGAGCTGGACCTGGAGAAGCCCATCGCGCCCAGCAAACCCATCCCGCTCATCCCCACCT
>CAEFZY010064740.1:0-19838 GCA_903066815.1 Brachyrhaphis roseni | reverse complement strand
TCTCCTGAGGACTCTCAGGAAATAGAGTCTCTGTTGGGCTTTCTTTGCCAGATCTGGTGTGTTTACGTCCCAGATCAGGTTATGAACTCCCAGGAAACTGAAGTTTAACACCGTCTCCAACCGGTCTCTGCAGATGTATAGTGATTGAATTTCTCTTTTACTGCTAAAATCCTATGAGCTCCTTGGTCTTGACTGTGTTTAGGATTAAATTGTTATCTGTGCACCACGCTGTCAGTCGCTCCACCTCATTCCTGTGGGAAGATTCATTCCCCCCCTGAGATGAGACCCACTACAGTTGTGTAGCACAGAAGATGAGGAAGTGCTCATATTTCAGAGCCAAAATGAAACAAAAATGATCATTTCTTTCCAAAATAACCAAATAAAAAACTGGAGTCTTCTATTTGAAATAAGTACTTTGAACCGTCTTCATATGAAGTTAAAAATAGATAATTAAATAAACTGTATGATACATTTGAACTCACCCTTTTCACTGGCTCTGGGAAACAATGTTGAGAAGTCTTTTCTAGGATGGTGAGGGAGGTTCTTAACGTAACTTCTGGCCTGTTTCAAAGAAGAAATCAACAACAGAAGTCAAGTAACAGACATGTTAATATTTTACTTTAAATAACATTAATTTAGGGTTTTAGTGATTCATTTGAACATTCCTTTTTCATGGTGAAATTAATACATAGTATAATAATGTTGAAAAACAACCTTTAGCTTGAGGGACTATAAACATGTTTCTTTTAAAAGGTCATTATCAAGAAAATTCAAAATAAACACATTTATTGTGGATATTCTTTAATCCAGACAAGGTTAACGCTATACATATAAGGTTAACATATAATATTTGTTTTAGAATGACATCTTAGCATGATATGCTCCAGATCTGTTAAGATCTGGTTGCTGATCATGATGACAGCAGATGGTCGTTTTTCTTTGCCAACATGAAAACGATTAGTTTGGCAGCGTTAATTAGGAGAAAAATATATGAAATAAAAAATTCTGACTCAAATCATGACTGACTTTTATTAGCTACATCAACATATTGATACTACATCAAGTCTTACCTCTGGACTTTCAAGCTTCTGTATAAACTCTTGTCCAGGCACGCCACACACTTTCATGATCTGGGATAGCTGGTCCATGTCTGGTTATTAAAGGGTTACGGTCAAAAATCCTGGTGCTAATCTTTGATGGCTGCAAAACAAGCTCTGAGAATGTGTTTTGAAAAAAAAACAAACAAACATGACAGACTAATTAAAAACAGGAAAGAGCCCATTTTAATTTTAATAGGCTCTATAAATCTGTAAAGTACATAGGAAGTACCGTAGTAGATAAATCTAAAGTAAAAACACGATACCAAGTCAGGAAACATGTTGCTCAAACATGTAGTTTGTGATAATGGTACCATGTGATCCATTTAGTGCCCGATTTATTGTTCTCATCAAATTTACACGTTCCTGCTTGTAAGAGACGCTATCAACCTCTTTAATTACCACACAGTTATAAAATAATAATAAAAAAACAGATTAAAAGATGACGAACATTAAAGGATACAGTCTTTTCCTTTAAAGAGGGTTTTTCCGTTGATCATTTCAGCCATGATGCAACCCACAGACCAAATATCCACTAAAAGGAGGGAAAGAGAAAGAAACATCAGTAACAACCAAAGCAGAACATACCATATCTACAGCAAGGTGGAATAAAAATGAGGAAGGTGGCATTTACATGGCACCACTCAGTCTTTATTCACAACAGATAAATGGGGAAGAGCTATGGCAGGCCATTTTAACATAATTAGAGATATCTCAAATAGGTATTTTGTCTAGTCAAAACACAAGTAGAGATACTGTAAATTACTTGCACTTCTAATCATAAAACAATTTGAGATATCTGGAATGTGAGGGTGGTAAAACCGAATTTATGTTGAAACAGCCTGCCATAGAACATCTGGTGAGTAACACAATACCAAGGAGGGGGGAAAAGCTGCTCTCTGTGTGCCGCAGTGTGTTTTGGACAACTTGCTTCTAAAATTAAAATCATATCTTAGAGAGACAGACCCATCACAACGACAGACCGTCGTTCAATCAGGCTAACAGTAAAAAAATAAATAAAAAAGAAAGATCAAGGAAGATGTTTCCAAATGAAACCCAATCATAAAATCATGCATTTTAAGAACTAATATTCCAGATTAGGAACTTGCTGACAAAGCAAAAACACAAGCTTCATGTAAAACAGGAAGTTTGGACGTGACGAGCAAAGGTTCAGAGTTACAGAACGGTAAGGTGAGAACAGGAGTACATTAATAATATGTAACAGCTGCAGATGTCTTGCCAGTCTGGGTGTAGTGCATCCAGTTCAGAATGACCTCAGGCGCCCGGTACCAACGGGTCACCACGTAGCCCGTCATCTCCGCATCAGCGCTGCGAGCCAGCCCAAAGTCCAGGATCTGTACCGGACACCAAAGAGATGGATAACTATCTGCACCAGGAGCACACGATGTTTGAACGCAACGAGCACAACCTGCTTCTAAGTATCTCACATGGAAACATACATGCTTAGTGTTATAAAACAAGAGTTATATAAATGTTATGCATTTTTAAACTAAACTAAAACTGGGCATCTACAGTGCATTGCAAAGGAAGTCACAACCCTTGAAATGTCACATTTTGTCACTTTCCTAATAATTTTGACATATTTTATTGGGATTTAATGTGACACACAACACAAAGTATTTGTGTAACGGAAGGTAAAAAATAAAGGTGGGCGGATTGATCTTAAACACTGATAACATTGGTATCAGTATTGGATCGACACTAGAGCGGTAAGATCAATATTTTAGTTTCAGATTCCCTATCAAAATGTAATTTTATTCTTGCATTGCGCTTTCTCAGCTTTATTTCAAAAAAGATTTTGTTTTGATATCGGAAAAAAAGCACGCAAATTGGCTTTACCGTTTGTCATGTTAATGTGTTTTGAAAATATTCTGTAGACACCTACAAACTTTGTCCTAGGTTTGAACAAAATAATTACATGGAAAAAAACAAAACACCACCTCAAGGTCAGAAATGTGATGATACAGTATATGAATGAACGAGTTGGAACTGTATGCCAGAATAAATAACGTGATCGTAACTGGACTGACGGTGAAACAGAGATCTTATGCCTGTGCTCTCAGTCGGGACGGAGGAGGAGACGCTGAGGCCGAAGCTATCTCAACGGAGCAACAGCTGACCGCCTTCTTGGAACCTAAAGGCATCGCACTGGAAGCTAAGCAGATTGAAGCTTGCCTTCCCTTAAAAATGAGGAAACCTGGAGATAAACAGGCCACCATTCTGCGGCTTGTGAACCGCAAACATAAGAATGCGCTGCTGAAGCAAGGATGGAAATTGAAAGGCTGAAATGTCTTTCTGAATGAGCATCTCACCAAGAATAATAGACAGTTGAGAAAGCAAAAGAAAATTCAGAGCACATGGACAGCAAACTGCAAAATATTTATAAAATTACTAGGAACACATGAAGAATCAAAAGTGTAGATGATCAAATCCCTGGAGGAATTGGACAAATGTGTGTGAATGACGCGACAAAGGAAAACGATATCATGGATATAACTGACAGAACTGAACTAAGTCGCAAAACCAATTTCATACTAAGAACTTATGAACACGGTTAATTACAATTATCACCCTTTGACTACCAAGAGTTTAGTTTTATGGATTTTGGCAGTGCTTTGGATACCACCTGCTGTTACCATACGCATAAACAATTCAATTATAGGTTTACGTCATAAGGAAAGCTTTCGATTATACACAAATAAAAGCATGTGAAAACCTCACTTGAATGTAAATAATACATTTCCTCAGTTTTTGTCTCATAAATATGTAATTTTTCTGTGTGCCGAAGCACATGAAATGTGTCTATGGGTTAATTTCATTCTCACTAAAACAATAAAACAGGGTTGGATCAGCAGATTAACTCCAAACAGGTTTGATTATTTGAAGGTGATGGAGGTGTGTAGACAATCACACATATTTAAGCAGCTGCATAAAGGTGAGCCGCTAACTGTGGAGCTTTGGCTCTGATGGAGAACATCGCCAATGGAAGGATTCAGAGGGAGCGATTGATCATATTGATCTGCTGGGAAATATTGATGGTTTATTAGTGTTTAGATTAATCCGGACTGATCATCCTGGAGCTCTAAACTTAAAGAAGGAGCCGTGCGGTACCGGTGCCGGTCTCATTCAAACATACATCTTTTTAAAATAAATAACATTATAAAATGTTAAACTTTGTCTCTGTTGGCTGCTTGAGATCTGAAGAGGATGGATCCTCCACGTTATGACAACTAGACGGGTCATAACAGGCAACAATTCAAAAACTGATTTTCAAGGTCGCCGTCTGTCCAATCTCTCTGATCTTGAGCCATTTTGCAAAAAAACACAGGTTGAAAAAATACTTGTACTACATACGCAGGGTTTTCTTTCAGGGTATCAGAGTTAGGGCGGGAGATACGGACATAGAATTTTATCACAATATTTTGAGGAACTATTGTGATAACGATAAAGATTATGATTTAAAAAAATATTCATTATTTGTTTTTTTAGGCAATAAATAGTTTTGGTGTTCGGCAACTGCATGGCACAGCATTCATGGCATCACAAACACAAATATTGTTCTTGAAACAGATTCTCATCTGAAATAGACTTCTTACAAAAGTGTGATTTATATCACTAAACTTCACAAAGTGACTGCATACTGTATTAACCATATTATCAAATTTACTGATATTTATTGATGCTCTCGTGGAAGACAAAGTGGAGACACAAGCAAAACTAATGCTTCGATCACACTGTCAGCTTTATGTAAGTTAACATTAATAACTGAAATCTATCATGGAACAATCAATCCAAATTCTTGCGGCGAAAAGAAATTTTTCACAATAAATGATGAACAATATCCGTAATATCATATTAGGGTCTGAATACAAACACAACCCAGTTTACAGATTCTTATTTGCAATAATGTTCTAAACAATATATCCCTCTCCTTCCACTTGTGCTACTTTGTGTTGGTCTGTAACATTAAATCCTAAATCTAAAGGACGTCAGGATTTGAATGAATACTTTTGAAAGATTCATATTATAAAAATTGTACCTTCAGTTCGCAGTCTTGATTAACAGCCAGGTTTCCAGGCTTAAGATCCTGCAAAATGAAATCAGATGAGTGATGGCTAAGTGGGTCACACAGTAATTAACAAGAAATTGCAGTGACTGGACTCCCTCACTGAGCAAAAGGAGCTTCAACGTCTCAGTTCCTGGGGGGCTAAGACGGCTCAGCTGTTGGTTTCAGCGCGTCATGTAACGATTGGTTTTCTGCTTTAACACAAGCCTCAGCGAGCGATTCAACCACAAGCCAAAACATGAAACACTACGAAGCATTTTAATACTGCGACATAATGTGTTAAGCTGTCGCCGGGTGTTGGTGACACCTGAACAGGTTTGGGTCTTAGCAGAGGAATAGCAGAGCCGCACTGATTTCTGCACTTAAAACCAAACAAATCCCCACACCACCAACCAGACACGGTCTGTTAGGTGCAAGAACACAGCTTACTACAGAATAAAAAAGCCCACATTGAGATGGAAGAGATGAAGGATCACAGCTGTTCTCATGTAGCTCAAACTGCTCATTTCGGCCCACTGCAAGAACCTTTGCATGCGTACCGTGTCCAGTATGTTCCTGTCTTTCAATTTCTGCAGGCAAATTCTATCCATGTTCAGTTTCTAGAGTTGTGCTGCTCGACATGTTGAAGTAGCTCTGCTATGTTAGTTCTGATTTGTTGTTTTTGTGGACTTTTGTTAATCATTTCTTTTGGTTGAGACATTGAACAATTATTCCCTCTGGTTTTGAAAGCCGTGCAGCTGGAACAATTTTTGCTCATACCTTTTTTTTTTTCTTTTTTTTTTTACTTTTGGACATATTTTACGATCCACAAACATGGCAACAAGCTTTTCAGATTTTATTATTTATTTATTTTACAACATGGAGTTGATGGGCATCCCCAACACTCTAATAACAATAGATCTACATTCCCAATGAAACGAACGCACAATGAAGGCAGATCAGGACCAACGAGCACAGAATAGGGATGGCTCTTCCATCCATCATATTGGGCAACAATTACATTCTTATGTCTTCAGTCAGAGGCTTCTTTAGATTTGGTGCAAGACTGACTGCTACTGGAAATGCTCCCTGTTCAGAAACTGCAGATCTACAGAAACTTTTATGAACAACCATAACCCAGGTTTGCATAGAAAGGTCAGAAAAGGGAAAATATCCAGTGAACAGCGGCTGTGTAGATAAATATGTCTTGTTGATATCAGTGGAGAATGGGAATACTGGTTCAAAATAACAAAAAGGCAACAGTAGTACTTTACACTTCACCAGGACTGCCAGTAATTTTAGGGGATGCTGGTTTGGAGTTTGTTTAAAATGCTAAAAGATAATTCTGTCAGCAACGAAAAACCACAAACACTTTCAGTTTATGCAAAACATGTTGTGGAAATCGAGATATGACGAAAGATGAGAACACACTTCTCTAAAACACAGACAATAATGAAACTGGGAAATCTGAAGGCAATCTCTGTAACTGTGAAATCACTCAACAAACCAGCAGGATGTCTTTCGGTTGGGAAACATTTTAAAAACAACATGTGGCATAAATATCCACCTGAAATGAGGTTTGGAGCAGAATGAATGACTTTACTTCTGCCTCTTGAAACCCAGATAGTTTTCTACAGACGAATTAATTAATAGACTCTTATTCCGATAATCAGCCTCCATTAGGGACAGTCTTGTGGTTTCTCCCTGATGCCTTCTTTAACATCCCTCTGTGATCCTCAGAGCCATGAGCGCTTTGGGTGCCCTTCAGTGCTTTTAGATGGAGAAGATAATGAACTGACAGAAGCAGTAAAGAACAACATAAGACTACGGTAACCTGCACTGGGTGCGGCCTAACAACTCTAGACATGCCGTCAAACATCTGAGGGATTCGACTCATCTTACCAGTTGGGGCAGATTTTTTGCTGACTCATTATTTAGTATTTATTAAAATAAAAAACAGCAAAGTGTAGGCAAATCTCTGGAATCTTTTTTTGTTTCAAAACATGTGCAGAGTTCAAATTTCTTTGTAATACTCAATGAAAGTTGTGTCAACTGCTTACCCTGTGGATGATTCCTGCCTTGTGAATGTACTGCAGAAGGAGAAGCAGAACCAAAGTTACATTTTTTATTTGCATATCTAAACTTTGAGCTGTTTTTATGTGTTTTTTTTTTTTTAATAAATAAAATTCACATCCTTAACATTTTGGGAAAAGCCTCACCCTCAGTCCACAGAGCATCTGGTAAACGAGGAACTGGACTTTGTCTTCAGAGAGCTGACCCCTGACCTTTGACAGGTCAGTGTACATGTAAGGCATCACCAGGTAGCTGAGGAAAAGATGTGGAGATGTAAAAGGGGAAGGATGTAGAGAGGTGGGGAGGTCTGAATGCCCTGCTAAAGCTGTAGCGCTGTGCTTTAGCTTGTGTACATTGAAGCAGGTCTGAATGAGACTCAACCTCTATTGGAAGAAACTCCTGAAAAACTCCTTAAAGAAGTGTAGCATGCTTTTCTATTCAGTCCCATTTATAAGGCTTGAACTCTGTCACTAATATCTACCTTTGTATAATTAAACTGTAGTGTGAATACAGCTGTTCAGTAAAGGTGTCTGTTTTCAGGTCCCCTGAGTCAATGCTTTGTAAAGACAACTGTTGCTGCAGTTACACTTGCTTTGCACATCTGAAGGGTTTGCCAATTTCTATTTGCAAAAAGGTTCAAGATCTCTAAAATTGGACAGAGAACATTTGTGGCAACAAGTTCTGCTTTATTTTCTAAGTTGGATTTAGGTGTAAACTTTGACTGGGCTTTATAGCTGCGGCTGTATGTTTAGGATTGTTGTTGTTGACCTACAAGGTGAACCGCCACCTCACCATTAAGCCCTTTGTGGCTGTTAGTGGGTTTTCTTCCCAGGCTAGTCTTGATTTAGCTCCAACTATTCTACAGTTAAGTCTCAGCAGCTTTCCAGTATTGTTGTCAATGCAAGGGCATTAACAATAAGTTCTGTTTTTGTCTTATAGGACAATCCTGCCACTTTTCCATAAAGGTCTTATTCTTGAATTGCATAACAAATAGTTGGCTATTAATCATAATACCGTAGTAGCCTTTGCCATATCCTTCCACCTGAGCTGCGGTTCTCTACAGTTCTTCCAAAGCTACCATGGACCACCTTGGTTTTCAAATGCCTCTTTTCCACTGAGTGGTACGGCGCATGTCAGTGTGGTACACCTATTACTCTGTTTCCATTGTAAAAGCGGGACATACAACCGCAGCTTTCCTGGACCCCCTTCAGTCGTAGGTCCATACTGGTACAGTTCAGGTGGAGCTACGGCCGTCAGACAACACTGTTCAGTGATGGGAGATAGAAAGATGTCACTTTTTGAGACAAGCCAGGCGTCATGTGATTGTCCTCACACCAGTATGCCATGTTGGGCGTTTGGGTTAACCCCATCTGCCTACTGAGAGTCCAATTGTCAGTGGAAACACTCTCCCTAATACCATAAAACCACCGACCCACGCTCAGTGGAGACAAAGCAAAACAAACATCTGAGGTCTTCAGAGCAGCTAGATTTATATTGGGAATAAATTGCACACAAGAGTTGAGATCAAGCTTGAAAAAATCCAACCTAACTGGGCCCAACTCGACCCAACTAATTAACTTTAATTATAGGCTCAACGTGTTACTTTAATTAAGATTTTACTGTTTTCATAAGCAGTGAAACTTCTCCCATTTTTAGCTTTTGTTTGGCGTCTTCCAGCTCTATCTTGTCGCTTGTTGTAACCATGAGGCGAGTCAAGGTCAAACCGTGGGGGATGTGTGATTGATAAGAGCGCAGTAGGGTGGGCCTGTGTGTGCATGCAGTGTGCTGTGCTTGTTACAGTCTGATTAACTTCTGCACCCTACTTACTTTCTTTATTTTCTTAACAGATTAAACTATGTACTCCTCTATTTACACTATAATAAGTAGATTACCACATGTGTATTCTCGTTTGGTTTTCTCTCTGCTGAATGTATTGTAGGCTTAAGAAACTCGCCACAGAAGTCCAAGCCCAGCCCAACCTTCAGGCAAATAATTCTGGCCCATCCAGTTCAGACTAGGCCATAAATCTAAACTTTACAAAACGGCTTATTACTTAATTGATCTCTGAAGATTTTTGGTTGCTCTAGGCTATTTTCATGTGCAGCAGAGTACGGGGCGCTGAATCAAAATGCAGAAGTTAAAATTAACCCTTTTTATTTGTCTCATTCCTTTATTGTGTGTCTCTAAGAGAATTATTTTAGAGATGAAGGAATCATTTTAAGAACACACTTTCACCCACATGAGCATGCCTTCCCTGGAAAGCAAAACCCAAAGTACATTTTACAAGCTACTCCAGCTTGCAACATACTTTAACTACTACATAAATATATTGCAGCAAGTCAATGTAAGTAATTTGGTACAGTCCCGCCCAGGCCTGTTACAGCAAGCAATAAATAAATTAATCGCATAATAAATTAAAGCAAGCTCAGTAATTTCCATTTGCATGATTTATAATTTCTTTCTTTTGTCTCTATTTACCAAAAAGTGGATGATAAAAATCTTCAGTCTGGTGCTTTGGGCTCAATTAGCTCTTTTTTAGAAGGACAATTTTGTTTACAGAGACTTCAAAATTAATTTTATTTGTTGTTTCTGTTGTTTTGTTGATGTATTTTGGATTAACACTGGAATCCTACAGTTCCAGTGTTAATTGTTCATTTTAAACTTTAAAGTTTACTGATCTTTGAGAATGTGTTCTTGCATTATTATGACATTACCATTATATTACTTGAAAATGCTCTCCAAACAACAATACTGCAGTTTATGGCAATAATTTCTGGGACAAAGAGAAAAGCTGCTGCCTGCTTCTCATAACCGACAACAGCTGCCTGTTCCCAGAGCCTCAGGTGTGTTCTAAGCTCCTCATATGTTGCAAGTCGATGTCAGTGCGGTAAAAACTACTCACAAGTCCTGGAAATCATCCAAGCTGCAGGCAGGTGTAAACACATCCTGGAGTCCTATCACCTGAATGGAATGAGAGCTGGATGAAGCAAGTGGTTTATTTACTGGAAGACTTTCATTTTGAGAAACTACACACAAAAAACACATCTGTACTCTGTTGTAATATCATCTCCTCACATTCTCATGCTTCATGTGTTTGAGCAGCCGCAGCTCCCTGTACGCCCTCTTAGCAAAGATCTCCGACTGAAAGGGCCTGTGGAGCTTCTTTATGGCCACTTTCTCTTTACTCTTGTCGTTTATTGCCGAGCTGTGGGAGGAAGAAGATGAAACACATCAGCAACAACGCATCATTAGCTCGGTGCTAAGCCCGCGCGGGTTTCACTACGAAAGCGCCCGTGGGAAGCCAGAGCAGGGGGGAAATGAAAGGACGAGTAGCCTTGAGGTTTTGCCCTTCCACAAGATTAGCATCTAGGTACAAAGAATGATTGGTGGTCTGCTGTTTTTTTTTTCTTCTTTTTCTTTTTCTTGAGGCTCAGCGTGGAAATGTTTGGCAACTTTTGTTGTGCGTGCTTGCAGTGATCTGCAGGGCACCAATATGTGGGAGGAGAGGCTTGTTAGACTATTTGGAGCCGCACGCACTAACACACACCACACAAATCGCTTGTGCTTAGTGCTGTTTTCAGCCCTGACGCACCAATACAGGATTTTACAGTCGCTTACAGTACGTGCACAGCAGCTAATGCAGGAAGTACAGTACCTTAAACTGCTGCTGTAATGAAGTGTACCATCTCTACGATCGCTTCGCTTTACTCTCTCCGTAATGAGATTTTATACAAGATGTACTGTTTGGGGAAATTAGAGGTAAAAGTGGCAGAGTTCATGACATGTTGTTTGTATTAAAATTCAGGCCTTTTTAACTTCCACTTTGTTCTGTTTAGCAGCCTGATGCATTGTTTTTTTCAGCTGTGAAGCTCCTCGGTGTACACAGCAGCTGAAGGATCACAACGTAAATATAAACTATTTGGCTGTAATTTGACACACAGCTGACTAGAACTGCACTATATGTGTTTTTTGAGGAAGCTAATTGGAAAAAGACACAACTTCAAACGCATTTAGTTTTTTTCTGAAAGAAAGTCAACATATTTTGTTGAAGTGGATCTAATTTAGATAAACTGCTGATTAATCATAACTGGAATGTGGTCTCATGTTAGTCTTTTATCTTATGATGATTATTTTAACAATGACAACTGAGTAAATCTAATGTTTGTTGTTTTATGTTTTCATCTCTGCTTTGCCTTGTTTCTGAAATGTGCTATGCAAATAAACTGGCCTTGGCTTTTTATATTAATAAATAAAGTGGCAAGTAAATATTTCTGATGCATGGGGTTCTGTATGGAACAATGAGACACATTTCTCATGCATTCACTTATGTTACCGAAATATTATGACGCCAACTGGAAAACTGTTAGCTGATGACGATTTGTAACATTTAAATATTTCCAAAAATTATAAAACAATCAACCGCTTCAAAGAAAATGGATAGCTGGCTCCAAAATCCTAAAAGCATTTATGGCGTTTATATTATTAGCTTGTTATAACTGTGTTACTTTATAATTTATTTATTTTTAATTTAATTTATTTTAAACATGATGGCAGTATAAAATAACAGACATGAACAAGCAATGCAAAAGACATTTTTTTTTTTGCACCACAATAATCTTAACATGCTGGAAAAGGAGTAGGGAGAAGTAATAAACTTATGAACTCCATAAACTCAAACCATGTTTTCAGATGGACCCTCAATATTAAAAAAAAAACAAAAACAAAAATAGGTTAATAACGGTATTAATAATAATGGTTCAATTGGCAAATATTATACTATTTTGCTCAATAAAAGCTTTAAAACTGCTACTAAACCTAGAAGAAGTTTGCTCAGGTCAAATAAAAATGGCTGAAACATTAATACAACTGTAATAACATGTATGTTAACAGCAGTGGGAATAATTGTTGCTCTTTTGCATTAAAAAAGCTATTATGTTTTGGGTTGTTGTTTTAAGTTATATTACACACGATAACAAACATTGCAAACAGCAATATCTTTACTCATTAATAATAATGAGTCAGTATGGTTGTCATACTGACTCCTGCCTGTATATAATATAACCCATTACATTGTCAAACCTTTTAGAATATAAATGCAAAGCAATAGAGTACATTAGCATTAAAAATCAATAGTGTGCACGAGGAATGCTCCATGAATCCAGTGCAGTCAACATACTTTTCTCATCTGCATGACTTAATGGTTTTATAACCATTAAGTCATGCAGAGACAACATAAGAAACCTGCACATTAATGCAGGCCATCTTTAATCCATATATTAAGACATTTTGACCTGAAAGGCAGGTGTCTATGTGTCAGAAAGTGATTTTTTTCTTTCTTTTTGATAGGAAGTGGTAGAAGCTTCTATCCTGCCTACGTAAGTGTTTTGTCTGTGTCGTCAGGGTAGACAGACAGACAGACAAACAGACAGACAGACATCAGTGTTGTACAGGATATCACTCCAGGCCCACCACACGCTGCTTGCAGCTGCTGCAGGCATCGTCAGAAACAACCGAACATCGTGTATACACCGAGTCCACACACACACACACACACACACACCCCCACACACACACGCCTCCACAAGCCACTCACCACACTGCACCGTACGCCCCGGTTCCTATCTGCTTCAGCCGCGTGTATTTCTCCGGGACTTCCCACACCGTGCTGTTGATTTCCTCACGGGAGAAATGTCCCCGAGCCTCCATGATGCAGGCGAAGCGAAGGAAAACTTCTGCTCCCTTCCTCCTCCTCCTCCTGTTTGGCCTGTCACTCGCTCAGGGGAGAAAAACGAAAACACCAACAAGTTAGAGACGTCGTTACCTTCTTCCGGTTGTGGTGTTTCAAAATAAAATAGCCAAACTGTAGATGTAAAAACGGACTAGTTTTGTTTTCCGGAATATCATCCAGATGGCAAAATTAGCTGATGACCAGTAACATCCATTTTAGGAATTTAACTGAAGTTCTTTTGGTCTTTCTAAATAAAATCTGGACTCTGTTAGCCAACATCATCTTGGAGTCGACGTTTCCCAGTTGGAAGAATCACACAGTACATAAAGGCCCAGCTCCAGCTTGGACAATCTAAGTTGACCCCAAGGTCAGATTCAGTTTTCCTGCAGGCTGCTGCACATGAACTCAATCCACTCTCATTTGTCAGAAAGTCCAGAAAACTCAGGCGGAGTTTAGTCATAGATCAGCTGGGATCTATGACTATCTAACAAACCGCAGTTTGTGAGACTGAATGATTGTGTATCTAATCAGATCAGGTGGTCAGCAGTGCGTTAGCACCTAAGGGGACTGTACTCTCACCATTTCCTTTTTTCCTCTTTACACCCAAGTCTTCAGGTGATGGCGCCTGATGACATACTCAGATGACTCTGCAGGCGTCAGGCGGATGGACAAGCAATACCGGACAGCCATTTTGGATCTTCAGTTTGAAGATGGTCAGAAACCCCAGACTTTACAAATCGTCATTTCAACTCAGATGATAATTAACTTATTTTTTCAGACTTTGCACTGAGATTCACAACCTCAGACCACAAGAAATCAAAAACTTAGTCTGCAGTCACTTTAGTTAAAATAACTTAAAATATAATTAGTTTAAAATTAATTATATTCTATCTATCTATCTATCTATCTATCTATCTATCTATCTATCTATCTATCTATAGATAATTTATTACAGACTCAAAGTACAAATTACATAAAAAAAAGAGAAAACAAATACAATAAAAGAATAAAAGGTACAATAAAAAAAGGCTCCTAACCATTCAGGAGACAATCATATCAAAGTCTCCAGAGTACAGATGAGTATTTTACTGCACTATATTTAGCATTAGTCAACAGGAGGATAATTCTATTCTTAGACTCATTTAAACGACAAATAAATTTATAAGTAAGCTTTCTTAAAACAGCCATGAAAGTGCTGATCCGAGCAGATACAAAGAGTTCACTGGCACTGGTCCATCTGGGCTTTTTAAACAAAAGTCTTAATGCATCATTATAAGCCACCTTCAGCCTATGAAGATCTATCTGTGCACATCATTGTCTTTTTCCAAATGTCTACTTTTAAATGTTCAGCTGATTCAACACACTGAATCAAAGGAACAGTTTGTTACCAGACAAAAAGCAACAAGAAAAGCAGAGGAAGCTATTCACCTACTTCTCTAGCTAAGATAAATACCTTCGAACAGCTTCGTTCTTTTTCCTAAATTAGTGAATCCTAATTAAAAACTGACACTTTAAACATTTACAAAGTAATACTTTTATTTACATACATTTTTATTTTCACCGGACTAATATCAAAATAGGATTAAAAAAAACTAATTATACAACAAAAATAAAATTTCCCTCTCCAAAATGAAACAAAACTTTCATCTGAAAGGAAGGTCACTCAAGTTTCCTGCTGGATTTTAACATTGACTTTATGAATGGAACCGTGTTACCAGATCCTTTTTTAAACTGAACTCTTTTACTGTTTATAGGCAGTATTACTGAATATATAGCAGGCATTTATTCTAGTAAACGAAGAATATATCAGAAAAGATCAAACTAAACTAAACGTCTCAAATCACACGACCTCCTGTGAGAAAATCTGCCGCTTTGCCTGCTGAAACATGTCAACATGACTCGCTTTTCTCCCACCCACACGTAGTAGGTGTTGCTTGTCATGAATAATTACTGTACATTGGCAAAAACGTATGAATCACGGCAGCCTACTGAGGGACGGCAACACAAGCAAGAATGAAGATCTTTGACTTTTTAGTCTCACACCGAATGTTCACTGTCAAATTAAGGAACTTCAAATTGTCAACACTGTAGTGGAAAAATTAGGTCACATCTGCTAGTTGTATTGCTATATGTTTATTCTGAGTTCCTGTATATTCCCACCAAGGTAAAGCTGTTTGGGTTGCATGTACAAGGTTGGACTTGCTTTTCACAGCAAGTCCAACTGCTGGATCCTTTGGATCCTTTATCATTGTATAAAACTCATGTGTTTTCTCTGTCTGGCAGAACTTCTTTCCAGACTTGCTTCATTATTGATTGTCCTACCAGCTCTCTGTATTGATCACAATATATGAATAAACCTGATTGAGTGATTTTACCTGAACAGTGCTTGGAAATAGTTTTTTTTCCCCACGACAACACTTTGTTATTCTGTTACGATTAAAAGACTGAAATGAATTACGGCCCTTTCACTCTAGAATAGGTGACTGCAGCTCCTCACCCTTTCTTTAAGGCTGATTGCAGACTCCCTAAAAAAGAATACAAGTCTTTTTTTAAATGACTTGCTAAAGAATTACTCTGAGTTGTGTCTCTGAGTTGTGTCACACACTTTGGTTTTCGATTTTGTGTATTCTTCTACTTTTGTATTCTTTTCAGGGTTAGTTTACAGTCATTGTTCTTCCCTTGTGTTTGGTTTATTATAAAAAGCATTCCCACAACATGAAGCTGCCACCTCTAGGTTTCATTATTTGGATCAGTATATTCAAGGTAATGTAGATTTTTTTTCCCTAGGCATTGTATTTTGCATGTGGGTCATAAACCTTGTCTTGATGTACTACACCAAATCATAATAAGATACTTTGTGGTTGTAACTTGCAGGCAGGTGCAGAGGGGGGGACGGAAGGGGATTGAGCCCCTGGTCCTTTACCCTTGATGCCCCTAGTGCCCCGTTTTGAGTTTTTTAAAAAATTTTTATCTTTGTGTCAGGAAGCTTGTTTATGCCCCTCAACAATAATATTGAGCTAAATATAATAATTTAGCAAAAGTCTGGCTGCCCTCCTCTAGTAATGACTGAGGATTCTCAGTTTCTGCCTCCATGTTGTTCAGACATCAGGTCCATGGTGAGGACGGGGTGGGGGGGGTCTGCACCATCTAACTATCAAATTATGGGCAAGAGTATTTTTTCCCCAACATACACTTGTTTGTGAATAAAAACGTAGGACTGATTTTGAAGTTACCGAAACTGGTTATGTTTATTTTTCTTAATTGTTCTCACAATAGTAGGAAAAGCCTCATAAGTGTCAGTTTAATTTGTTGCTCCAAATTCTCATTGGTGTGCGTGTGTGCATGTATTTGTTACATTGCAATAACCGTCCCCCAATTCTTCTATTTGACAACCATCCCTTTAAGGTCATTGTCTTGATGTGGCCTAGAAAAAATTCCTCTGAAGAGGAGAACTACTTTAGTAGATTTCTGTGGGAAATCTTTTAGGTGTTATGTTTTGATGAGGGGTAGATACACGTTTGAGTTTTGCTCAGGGCAAGAATTTAAAACTACTTTCACCCCTGGTGAACACCAATGGGAAAACAAAAACTTTCACACATAGTAGCTGAATTGAAGCACAATATATCAATGTTGATACTAAATGATCATGTAATGGATCTTGAAGAAGAAAAGCTAAAGAAAGAATCCTCTCTGACAGAAGGGATGTTGCATTAAAAGCTAAAGTCACTAGACTAAAATCCAATGTATAAGCACTCCTGTTTTTCACACCGTAGTGAAAACAAAGCATAACTATGAGAATAGGCTGCGGTGAATATCAAGCTGAAGTTTTTTTTCTTTTCTTTTTAGAAAATTTGGTAACCCTAGACATTTGTACACTCTCCATGGATCCCCAGGACTCTCTGATGTTACATCCAGGTCCATCAACGTCGCCACCGTTGTCCCCTCCCAGTTCGTCTTCACAGAGACCTCCCTCGGCGTTCACCTCGGCATTTGTGAGTTCCACTTCTTCCAGCTCGACAGACCAACGTAACCCCTAACCCTGTAATCTAATCATCTAGATTATAATAATTTATAATCTAAATTAAACTGTGGTAAAGTTTGTGCTTTGAACAGCACCACAGTTACCCGAGCTCCACAAAGGCATCTTACGACACTTTCTAGTGGCAAGTTGGTCCAACAGGTTAATGTGTGATTCGGTTCGGTTCTAGTCCAGTGGGGAGATTCTCCGTATTATGGTCTGGTCATTTCTCTGCTGATTTGTAGCGACACTCGGCAACGTAGAGCCTCGAGGTTCTGGTTGTGATGGACTAAATAAGCCTAGATATTTTGTCTTTTAAAAAATTGTTGCTGGCCCAAACATAACGATCATGAGTCATATCATGAACTTTATTATTTTTTTTAATTCAAACAAAAAATAAAATTTACATCACACCATTATGTAGTTCTGGTGTTTTACACTGACCAAAGTGAACTAACGATGCTTGTTCTTTCTTGGTTTTGATTCATTTATTTCATAAAGATGTATTTGTGTAATATATCTGTCTTACTTTTCTTATTTATTTCAGGTTCTTGTATCAGCCGTCGCAAACACTCGGCCAACACGGATATTATTGTGGCCATAAGAGAAGAGGAGCAGGAAAATCGGGCACAGGGTGACCGCCATGTAAACATGCTGCTGAAGGACATACTTGAGGCTCGCAGGTTGGAGAACGTCTTCCGCCGGGAGGAACTGAATTCAAGGAATCAAGAAGTGACTCAAAATGCATTTGTTGCTTCGTCATTGGCAAAATTAATTGAATTTATGACTGCTAATATGAGACAACCAAATATGTAATAAAATTCAGTTTTACTAAACTGATAGTGGGGTAGATGCACTTTTGGGTTTTGCTCAGGCCAAGAATTTAAAACTACTTTCACCCTGCTGAACACAAATGGGAAAAACAAAAACTTTCACACATAGTAGCTGAATTGAAGCACAAGGCATCAATAGGGATATGGATCTCGAAGAAGTAAAGCTTTTTTTAAATGCACTTTTAAGTTCGCAATTCACAGATGATAATTTAGATTAAAGCCAGTCATTGCCAAGTTTTGTGTGAATCCTCAGTGTAATTACACCATGTTCTACATTAGTATTTACTGAAGTTTATACTGTAAATTGTCCTTCAAGATTCTATTTCTTGAACCTTGCTTAGATCTCAGGTTGTTAAATATGAGATATTTGAAGTTGAAAGTTTGTTATTGTATGCTCTTGTCACTTTAAACCCGGTTAAAGTAATTGTCATGAAATGCGGTGAGAGAGACGCTGTAGACCCAGGATGAGACGAATAATGATGGTTGAATGAAGAATGACGGTACAACACAGATCTAAACAGTCCAAAATCCTGGCTGCACAGCAGAGCGGAAAGCAAAGGCTCAGCACTGGTAGCAACAGGGTTTACAGATGGACAGGATAGACAGCACACGACCACTGAATCGACCGCTGAGACAAGAACCCAACGAGGAACAAGGAACACAGGTGGAGTTAAATACACAGAGGGTAATCACAGAATGAGACACACCTGGGAATAATCAAGGGGAGACAGAGACTCAAAATAAACACAAAGAAAAACTCAAATCAACACAGAGAAAACCCAAATCCTTACAGTAATGTAATGTAAGGATTACATGTGGTTTAAATAAAGAACATAACAAAATTAAGTTAGACCTCCTTAATTCATTGGTGTGGAACTTGAATTTAGTTAACTAGAAAAAAAAATTATGAGTTAAAAAACATATTGGTTGATGGAAAGCTTCTTAGATTTTGTCCATCTGAAGTGATTTGTAGAAGCTGGGTTAATTAATTAATTAATTTCATCTTGATTAAGCATAATGTCAGATGTCTATATCGGTTTTGCTTTAATTATGTGGAACCTGTTGACAAAAAAAATTTAGCAAATGATTAATTTCTTTGAGTATTAGTTTAAAATATACTTATGTATATTAACATGTACTATTTTGTCTCCAGGGCTTGTATGTAATAAACTGTATAAATGAAAATAAAAGTACTTTATTGAAGCTCTGCATTTTACATATTTTATAATTTGTTTGGTAAAACACACACTTATTTTGTCTAACTTTAAATTACTATTTAAGCAATGAATTCTAGTTTTACCAAAGTTGTCAGGCACAATAAACTGTTACAGATCCAGAAACTCACTTCACATTTGGAAAAATAGATCCATTATTCTATATAAATTAAGAATTCATCCCAGATCTTCAGTCAAAACATCCACAGCTACATTTTGTTCTAAGTCATTTAAAACTTCTTTAATTAATGTAACTGTGCATTGAGCTAATTTTCCATCTGTGATATCTGGATTATTTTAATACATAAATTACTTTATAGAATCTGAACTGGAATAGGTCTAATTGCTACACAGACGATGAGGTAAAACAGTCTCATATACAGAGGACATCAGAAACTACAATAGTTATTGTTACTCCTGTTTCTTAAAAATATATTTACGTTATTATAAAACACTGCTAACACTGGCAAATTGCTCAATAATTACCAGGAGTTGTGGGAGAAAGTAAGAAAATAAGTTTATTTGCGTGACGTTGCAGAAACCATTCAGACTGACTAACAGCACTGAGATGTTTGGACCTATAGAAAGCAAATATGGTTAAAGACTTTAAAGATGGAGGTTTACAAGCTATTGACTTTGAATGTTTAAATGCGGTCTTAAAGGTAAACTGGTTGAAATCTTTTTTAATGAATGGAAATAGTATCTGGTATTGTCTCCCCAAAGGTTTGTTTAAAAAAATTGGATGCATAGATTTTGTTCTGAGATGTGATTTTGATGTCAACAGACTTCCTGTTAAGTTATCTTCCTTT
>CAEFZY010064738.1:0-12314 GCA_903066815.1 Brachyrhaphis roseni | reverse complement strand
TTAGCACAGGAAGTGTTTTACAATATTAACAAATCTAAAAGTAGAAAATTGGTGCCAGGCACACATCTAGTAAATAGTCTTGACACACAGTTTGTCTAAGTTAATACAAATTATGTTTTATGTGTTGCTAACACTTTTCTATACTGTGTGCTGAAGAATCCAACTCACCTCTTGTGCAGCTTTCACAGACTGACCCTGAGTTCAGGGGCCAGCAACATATAACCAGCCACACAGAGAGGGGGCGCTATTTCCCCATTGCACTGATACATATAAAGCAAGTGGGATTCTACAACCTAAACACTGTTACACACGCATAACATTAACACCACAGGGTGACCTGCAGTCGGGTCGGGTGACCTCCGGTCGGGTGACCTCCAGGCTCCTGACCAATCACTGCCTCTGTCCACCAGGGGGAGCTCAGCCCTCATCTGCTGATAGAGCTGCCGCTGCGCTGCCTGGTGCTCTGTGCACAGGTGCATGCTGGGATGTGGAGGAGGAACGGGTTCTCTCTGATCAACCAGGTAAGCGTCTGTGATTGGCTGAGAGTCCCAGGTGTGCAGGAACAGTTGGTGATGCTTCCTGTGTTCCAGATCTACTACTACCACAACGTCAAGTGCAGAGTGGAGATGTTCGACAAGGACCTGGCCATGCTCCAGGTACGCTGGTTCTGGTTGGTCCTGCTTGGGTCAGCTCTGGTTCTGTTCCGGTTCTGGTTGGGTCCGGTAACAGCCGCTGCTTCTCCAGGTCGGCGCCTCCATGATGGATCCGAACCACTTTCTGATGATCGTTCTGAGCCGCTTCGAACTCTTCCACACCTTCAGCGCTGCAGACTTGCGGAGGAGATACAGGGAGGCCAACAAGGTCAGAACTGGGTCAGAACCCAGAACCGGGTCAGGTTGGGGATGGGCGATATAGACATATAATTCTCTGATGTATCGATCCCCGATTCTGATTTGGTTCTGTGCGCTCTGTGTGTAGGACCTGGCCCAACAGAACACGCTGATAGAGGAGATGCTGCACCTCATCATCATGGTGGTAGGTGAGTCCGGCAGGTAAGCTGATCTGGCTGACCTGCAGCAGGTGAGCTGACCTCTGGCGTCTCGGTCCTCCAGGTGAGCGCTACGTTCCGGGCGTCGGCCAGGTGGAGCCGCTGGATGAGGTCAGGAGGGAGATCCTCCACCAACTGTGCATCAGACCCATGGCTCACAGCGAGCTGGTCAAGGCTCTGCCTGAGAATGTAAGACACAGCCGTTACCATGGATACCTGGCTGCTCACCTGGCTGCTCACCTGGCTGCATGGTGTTTTTCAGGGCAACAAGGAGACGGGTCTGGAGAGAGTCATTGACAGCGTTGCATTATTCAGGTCAGTCTGTTTGTTGGCCTTCCGCCTTAAACATGTCCACCTTAACAGCGGTCAGCAGCAGGTGTGTTGTGTTGACAGGAAGCCAGGTGTGACGGGGCGGGGCCTGTATGAGCTGCGACCTGAGTGGTTCAAACACTTTGACCTCTACTTCCATCACTACAGCCGGGCGGATCAGTCCAAGGTAACCGGGTCGGAACCGATCCGGCTCCAGCGGTTGCTCGGGTGGTTACGGGTTGTCATGGTTACGGGTTGTCATGGTTACGGGTTACGTTTCAGGCCGAGGAGGCTCAGAGGAAGTTGAGGAGACAGAACGGCGAGGACACAGGTGAGCACCGCTTCCCGTCACAGAGCAGGGGTCACCAACCTGAGGCTGGAGCCGCTTCACGGTCCAGAGCAGCACGAAGGGCGGGACATGAACCATACATGTAGGATCACATGCTGCCTGATCAGACTAATGTTAGGGAATACTCCATGGACCTTACCAAGCTCCGCCCACAACCAAGCTAGAAAATCCCACATGGTCGCAAGTCTCACAAACAAAGCCTCTCTACGCTCTGTTTCTATGTAAACATGACAGTATTTGTGAGTCGATTAGTGCATCATTTCACCAAATATCAGCTACAACAATGGACAGAGGAACTAACAAGTTCATGCGAAGCTTCACTTCATTGATGTTATTTTCAGTCCTATCATTTCATTTAGTAAGCTTTTAGGAGTTGTAGAGCCTGGCAGCTACAAAAGCTAACAGATGTTAGCTTAAGGTCAAAGGAACTTGCTCCTTTTAATAATACAGGAGATAGTTCTTCTTCAAATATCTTATACCATTCGCCTGGGAGACCATCAGTACGGGGTGATTTATTGTTTTTTAATTTTTTTATCGCCGTTCTTAGTTCCTTTTCAATGATGTGCTCAGTTAAGTTTTTGTTCTGAGATTCTCCAATTGATGGCAGGTCCAATGAATTAAGAAATGTTTTAACATCTTCTATTTTGCTTTGTTCCTTTTGTGCATATAATGCTTTATAATATGTTTGAAATGCTTTGTCAATACCATCCAAACTGTTTTCTACTATTCCTGTTTGTGGGTCAGTTATGGAACAAATTGATTGCATTATTTGTTTTTTATGAATTCTTTGGAAGCCTATTTTCCCCTCTTTGAGAATCTTCTTGATGTTTTTATATTCCTTAAGCTTATTGTTTATCTCGGTTGGCAGATCGGCGCAAATGAGATCAATTTGCCTTCGTAAAATATCTTCTTTCCCCACACTGCTTTCAGGATTTCTTCTTTTATGTCATATCTGTGAAAGTTGACGAGAATGGATCTTGAAATTGCTGCATCTCGAGGTCTCGGTCCCAGTGAACGATGCGCTCATTGAATCTGCAGATCTTGGTTGATGGAGAGCTGCTCTTTCAGAAAGTTTTCAATGAATGTCGCATGGCGTTACCTTCAGCTTCTTCTTTAATGCCGTAAATGCGGATGTTATTGCGTCGGGATCTTCCTTCTAAGTCAGTAACTTTGTCCAGGAGAGTTTTCTGCTGTTTAAGGCAGTGAGATAAAGAATCCCTCAGGTCCATATTCACCGTCTCCAGCTCGTTCACTCGTTGTTCCGCTTCCGTTAGCCTAGCAGCTTGATTCCGAATGTCCGAGCTGACCTCCTCCAGTTTCTTGTTCATTTCACTCTTAAAGCTGTTCAGGTCCTGCTTGATGTCATTTTTTATAGCGATGATGTCATTTTGCATTTCTTTGATATTATTGCATAGGTTCTGGATAGCCTTAGCAGCCGTTAGCTCGCTCTCGTCACTAGGGTCCGAGGCCTGCATCATGTTAGCCTTGCTTTCGACGTTTCTTCGAGCTGTTCCTACCCGGTGATGATCTTCAGCACCCCCCGGTCTCTTTTTCGATCTAACTCCACGCATTATATATCATTTTGAAGAAAAACTGAATTTCTTTATCGAGTTTGGTGGAGCTTCTTTGTCTCTCATCAGGACTGGTTTCGGATTCAACCCGCCATCTTGGAAACGCTCCCGGAAGTCCCTAAAACTCAGTTTTTACATATGTATTAAAACTTTTGCTGTCCTCTCTGATGAGGACAGCAAAATCTGATGATCTAACATCAGATAGATCAGTGGTCCCCAACCACCGGGCTGCGGACCGGTACCGGTCGGTGGACCAATTGGTACCGGGCCGTGCAAGAAATAATTAAATATTTCCGTTTTATGTAAAATTTGAGTCTGGAGGATCTTTTATTTTTAAAATCCTTTAACCGGATTCTCTCGGTTACGTCTTGCGAGCCAACATTGAGCCACAATCAGCAAAATGAGTCAGAATCAGATCAGATTCTCTAGAAAGTTTCTTTGAAGGGAAAAAGGCCCAGAGAAGAGACAGGAGGATGGATTTATCCCGGTAGGTGATTCCTACAGTCCAAGCTGCTCTGCATGATATGATGACCGGATGTTAATGAGGGAATGAAGCTTCAAACTGCTTCTCCAGTAGCATCCTGTGCATAAACATCACTTCTGGTGTCATTGTCTCTCATCACTTCCAGATAGGAGAAACAAGCTCAGGGCTCCATTTTAAAACGTTTCGTATCTGACATAAAATCAGTTCAGCCGACAGAAAAGAAAAAAAACTCCTTTATTCGCACCAGCAGATCATTTGTCTGAGGCACTGAGCGGAGAAATCCATGTTTTGCACCCGGAAGTCACGGACATTAGTCGTTATCGTGAGTTAAAATTTTCACGAAAGTAAAATGTTCGTTTTTGTGGTCTCTGTAGCTTATTTTGAAGGGATATGTAAACGTTACCATAGCGACCAGAGTCAGAGAGCATTAGGGCAGTAGACGAGAGGAGAGGAGTGGAGCTGGTGAGGTTTAAATCTGGTTCACACGGCACGATTTAAGGATTGTCGGCCGATTTTCCAAACCTCTGTGACCACAGAGCCGATAAAAGTCCAACAGGTTCGATCGGTTTGTGTGTCCAGGCCACAGGAGCAACACAAGAACCGATTTCACTCACGAACATCCCGGTTCCAGAAGAAAATCCAGTAAAACCCCCAACATACCAAACGTGAATTTAGAATAATCAAACACTATGAGGATGTAGAAGCAGTAGTGATAGTTTGTCTCATTTTAATGATAAAAGACGAAACAAAAAGAAAAGGCGTTTGATAAAAGGGAGCAGCTGCTCTATTTGCTGCTGTTTTTTCGTAGTTAACATTTTTAATTGAATAAACATAACCACATATAATAAACATATATAATAATGACCTTTACATATAGTAATAAACATTTCCTCATATCACCTCCGATGTCCACCTGACTCTCGGTTGCCATGTCAGCTGTTTGGGATCCCCTCAGTTCTTACGTCACCGCGCTTTCTGATTGGCTACCTGTCACATTCAACAGGCTGCGTTCAGTCAGGGAAAACCCCACAGACTGAGATAATCGGGCCAGGACAATGTTGAATATACCCGATTTTAGATCGGACATATTTAACGAGCACACACCACCACCACACACTGCAGGACGTTGTAAGATTGTAGTAAAGGGAAAATCGGGGCAAAAAAAAAAAAAGCGACGACACCCTCCCTCCTCGGTCTGCAGCAAAATTGGTCCGCGGTAATAAAAAGGTTGGGAACCACTGAGATAGATCTGTGAAAAAAAAATGGAGCTGCTCTGCCCCCTCCAGGTGTTCTGCAGAATTACACCGCTCGGCCAGAAACAACCAATCAGAAGCAGCAGAAAGCAGCTAGCCGTGCTATCGCTATCAGGCAGGTTGATCTAGTAACATATTGTTGAATATTTTAATGCACCCTGCATTTGACTCTGAATTAATGTTTTTAGGCTTTGAGAGCCTCACAGTGAAATAATGTTTTACTGATTGCACATTTTTTATGTTGTCTTTTTGACTGAATAGATGCTACGCTGGGCCTGCAAGTATTTTGCATGTTTTTAGTCGAAATTAGGTGAATTTGTGGTTCTGTTTTGCCAGATCACATAGTAGCATTTATACCTAAAGAGAAACATTAACAGCCATGTGATTGGTATCGGAATCGGCAAGTGAAAACCCGATCGGAGCGTCTCTAGCGGCATCCTCACTGCCAGCAGCAGAACAGGGCCACGGAGCAACGCTGGATCCGTCCAGCCCGCAGGGATTAAGGGAGTTCATTAGAAAGTCCCAGACCAGATCCGACCCGCTCTGATCCTGTCAGAACCAGAACCAGATCAGAGAGGTGGGCGGGCCTTACCTTTGTGTGCGAGGCAGCGGACGCTCTGCCGGCTCTGGACGTCCCAGAGGCGGGCCGTCTCGTCCTGCGACCCGGACAGCAGCAGCGTCCCGTCCATGGACACAGAAAGGCAGGTCACCAGGCTCCTGAGGAGAACCCGGTCAGAACATCAGACAGGCCAGAACCGGTAGTGCCTCTGCTGTCACCATGGTTACTGGCCCGGCTCACCTGTGGCCCTTGAACACCTGGTTTCCCTCGCTGTCCGACTGGAACGACTTCTCCCGGTTCAGACTCTGCAGACAGAAACCGCAGTGAGACCCGTGAGAACTTCCAGAACCAGTCGGGTCAGTTCTCGCCGTCAGGCAGAACCCGGCCTGACTCAGACCAAACTGGCCCTACTGGTTCTAATGTGTCACCACATGTAGACCAACCGACCAGCAGAGGGCGCCGATGTTCCTGCTGGGAATGTTCCAGTGGATCCAGTTAATGCCGACTCAGGCTCGGACGTCTAGAATATGTTGTCATAGCAACGTCTCGCGTTCTTGCTGATTCAGCAATAATCGGTTCCCCTTATAATCCAGGACGGGCTTTTTCAGCAACTTTAGCCGATCGGACCCGGCACCAGAACCGAACGCCAGATACTCGGATCTGGCGAGGAACGCGTGGGAAGCTAAAGTCCCATCAGAACGGTACCGGGTCAAGGGAAGGTTCTGCCTGATCGGGCCTGGCTGACCCCGAGGCGACCCCTTCCTGACCCTCTCCACCATCGGTCCCGTCTACAGGTGAACGTTACTTTCTGTAGCTAACAAGAGGCGTTGCCGTAGTTTCCGCCAGGCCGCCTGACTCCGCCCCCTTCCCGCCCTCGGGGTCACTCACCTGGCTGCAGAGAGACACCTGAAAAATGTTCCCGTCACGTCCCCCACAGAACAGGAAGTACTCTGAGGGGTCAAAGGTTACCGACATGATCTCCACGTCAAAAAGGACGGACAGCAGCAGCTCACCCGAGGAGAGCTCCCACACCTGGACACACACACAAATAAATAATCCTGTATTTAGTGTATAATCTGAAGATAAAATGTGTGTCCTCCCAAAACCAACATGATCTCAATTTAACACCAATAATCCAGATGTAATCCTGCCTGGGGGCGGGGCTACGCTCAGCCTCACCTTTGCGGTCTGGTCGAGTGATGATGTGGCGACTCTGGCCTGAGCTCCCATGTGACCACAGTGCAGGTCTGTGATTGGCAGAGAATGGCGGGACAGGACGTGGCGTGGTTCGGGGGTGTGGCTTAAATCCATCTGGACCACACTGAGGGACAGACACAAGTGAGACAGAAAAGTGACCTGTGGTTCGGCGGTTACTGAGGTAACCACCAGGTGAGTTACCTGCACACATTCCACACCAGCGCCAGGTTGTCTTTGCCCGCAGAAACAAAATGGCTGCTGTCGTCAGTGAACTTCAGACACGTGACGTCCTGATAGTGTCGACTGAGCACCGCCAGCAGCTTACCTGTGCACACCTGGACCAATCAGAGAACAGAGTTTATAAACTCACTCAACAGTCAGCAGAAGCTCATTGCTATCATGAAAACCAGTAGGCTCACCTCCCACAGGTAGACCGCCTCGGCGACTCCTGCAGCGAGGAAAGCCCCGTCAGGGGAGGCGGTGAGACAGGTGACCACACCTGGACAGACGATCTTCTGCTGCAGCTGGTCCTGCAAACACAGCAGGGCCATCAGAACACGGCGGACCCATCCACCACTAACAGGTCCAGGGCAGAGGAGGGGTCAAGGGTCAACATCTGCTCAGAGTCGACAGAAGGCTGCAAGATTTCTGATTGTGCACCAGGTAAGAGACGGTGCTTTCAGTTACGGTTTATATTTATGATTTGTAGTAAAAGAAAAAATATAATACAATTGACTCAGAATAAATAAATTCCAAAATCATCAAGTCCGTCGTCCATCTTCGATTCTGATCCAACAAAAAACCCCAAAAGGTCAGAAACACACATTAACTATTATATCCAAAACAAACAAATGTCTTTGTATTGTATAAATAAATATTAAACTCAGACATTGATTTATGCACATTAAATGCAAATGCAATTATTAGATTTCTAATCATTTTGACATGATAAAACATTTAAATAATCATGTTAAATCAATCATAATTTAAATATAGTAAAAAAAAAAAAGGCTCTGTCATATTTCAAAGTTAATCAATTTATGGTGCACTTTTGAAATCGCAATAATCAATCATCAAAAATAAAATAAACTCACTGTCAAACATGGGCGGAAATCCCAGTGGGTTCCAGACCCCCCAATCTTTAAAAAGTCTAGAATCGTCCCCCCAAAAAAATTATTGAAGAAACATTTGCATTTAAATAATATCAATATGAAAAGGCAGTAGAAGCAAAGAACAAAATAAACCCCCCTTTCATCTAAGAAAATAAATAAATAATTTCTATGTTCCCCCTGCCTTGATTAGAACAATGGTTCAGTCCAACGTGTGGAAGCAGCAACAGCAGAAAGACTGGACCAGATTCACATGTTCCTTGTAGATCAGATTCACATGTTCCTATTGGATCAGAGAATTATCAGGTTCGGTCTCTGTCTGAATTCTTCTTGGAAGCAAGCGGGATTTTTAAAATCCGACTCATCTGGTACCGGGTTGGACTCTCCGGTGTCTGTCGGGATTCTGAGTTTTCGCGCTATATGAGGCTCAATATTCGGTGTGCTGGTCCGGGAACGCTTAGCAGGGCTGTTCGGCTCGGTTCGGCTCTGCTCGGCCGGGTCCTTACCTTCCTCTGGATCTCCCACACGTTGATGAAGTTCTTCCCCAGCTGCGCGCTGAGCAGAAACTCCCCCCGCAGAACGGCGAGGCTCCGGGCCGCAGAGTTGCCTCCCCGGTAGGAGAGCAGGCTGGAGCCGCTGTGGAGGTCGAAGACGGTGCAGTTCCAGAGCTGGGAGCCCGAATCGCTGCTGATTACCACCTCCAGAGGAGCCGCCATGTTGGCTTCAGCAAGACTACACAAATAGAGACTCTTCTTCTTCTTCTTCTTCTTCTTCTTGATTTTTAATGTCAGGTGACATCTAACGTTAAGATGCCTTATCGCCATCTACTGTTCTGGAGTGTGGACTAGAGTATTTCCCCTCAGCCTAAATTCTTATATCCTGTTTCCTTCAAAAATGTTAGACCTGCTGCAATTGGTGGGGTAAATAATTTAATCGTTTTAAACTCTTTGAAAATATGGAAACAAATGAAATTGCACTGTAAGTTACCGGAGACCTCAGTTCACACCCCAGTTTACTGTAACCATGCTTTTCCACCATCATTATTGAATACATCCTTTAAAAATTGGAGATTGAAAGGCCTTAATTCTCTGAAAAATTTGTTAACAAAACAAACAAACAAAAAGTTTGCTTCATTTGCTATGCTGAAGAGCTCTTTTTCTCTTCCGGATACGGATTTCTTCAGATACTTACAAATTAGAAACTATGTTCGAACCAATATTCCGAATTTCATATCTCTCCCAGAAGAAAATAAATTATGCAAAATTCTGCTGGGCTCTCCAGGATCAAAAAAGTTAATCTCGAGTTTTGTTGACGTATTTGCAGAGCAAATTAACTTTACCACAGACTCCTTGAGGGCTGCATGGGAGGAGGAGTTGGGTTTTCAGATTGGGAGTGAGGTCCGGGAGGATTCGGACTTGTTCTATCAATGTAAGACACCAGTTAATTCAGTTCAAGGTGTTTCATAGACTTCACTATTATAAAATTAAACTGCACAGAATATTTCCTTCGACATCTTCAAAATGTGATAAATGTAAGTGCGGACGGCTTCCTATCTCATTTGTTCTGGACATGCCCCAAGCTCTTTCATTATTGGTGTGAGATTTTCAACTTGTTTTCTAAGGTTTATGGATGGATGCGCGTTGGTTCCTGACCCCCAGATTGCATTGTTCGGACACTCTTTTTTTGAGGTACTGCAGCATCTCTATGCAATCAACGGTGGTGTATGGAATGGCAATAGCCAAAAAAGTAATATTGAGACTTTGGAAAACTGGCAAGGTTCCTCAGTTTAAAATGTGGCTGAACGACTTTACTGAGATTCTCCATTTGGAGAAGCTACGATATGATGTTGTGGGTTTCTCTAATAAGTTCTGTAGGATCTGGCAACCGGTTTTGGACTATCTTTCTTGATCCAAGGTTGACCCCGACACTCGCTCAGTTTCTTAGTGTGCCACCTATGCCCTTACCGACAGGTAATATCATCTTTAAGTGTAAATTGTACTCAATCCAGTGTAATCAGTTTTTAGGATAACTTTCCTAACTTGCTGTTATCATTTTTTTTTTTTATTATTTATTCTTTTGTTTGTTTGTTTATGGATGCGCGTTGGTTATTGCACGTCTTTATTTTTATTGCTTGATGGAGAAGAGTACACTGCTTACATACTGGATTTTGTTACATAGATGCGTGTGTATGCAAGTCTGTGTGTATATGTGTATATGTATATATATGCTTCGTACTCTCATGTATGATTTATGTATGTTGTATTCTAAAAACCTAATAAATATATATACATATATATAAAGAAATTTTAGAACTGCTTTGTTTATCTTATTGTGTTGAACTAATATCTTATTCATTCTTCATCTTTTTCTGTATATGAAATAAATGATAGATAGATAGATCCCCAAGGGGAAATTCAAGGTCCCAGTAGCTTTAGACAATACACACAACATACACTGCAGTTCAACCGTATATTACAAAATTGCTGGAATACTGAAAATTAACACACTTACCAGATCAACATCCCTAAGAGATGAAAGTATTAAAGAAAAACACTAGAATCCTAAATACTAAATTTAAGACAGTTGCCAGCTCAACATTACTAAGAGATAACAGTACTAAAAAACAGATAAATAAATATGAGCATATTAACAGCAATAAATATGTGCATGTGTCATATGGACATAAAAATGTAGTATATAGTAATATAACAGTACAGCAGTATATATATGTAACAGTACAAGTATAGATATTTGAGCAGATAAAATAGCTTGTAATAAAGAATTAAAGTGGCAGTACATTGATAGTAAGCTAAGTAAACAAACACTCAGTAGGCCAAATAATACTCTGTACTCGATGGACTATGCAGAGAAGTCTCCTTCTCTCCCACCCTTCAGTGAAGCGTTATGCAGTCGTATGGCCCTTGGTACAAATGACTTTCTGAGTCTGTTTGTTGAGCATGTCAGGGACCGTAGTCTCCAGCTGATCAAACTCTCCTGCTTCATGATGGTACTGTGGACTGGGTGACAGTTGTTGTCCATGATGTTATGTAGCTTGTTCAGGGTCCTTTTCTCTGATACGTTTAGTTCCTTCCTCCCACAGTTATTGCCATTCATATTTAACCTTGCTCTTAATAATAGATTTTATTTCAGATTTGCAATATGCTATTTCCCTAATTTTACTTTGTTTTAAAGACATCTTAGCTAAATGATCTGCCATATCGTTCCCCTCTGTGTCTTTATGAGCAGTTATCCACATAAACCTAATCTTTATTTGAGCTTGTGTCATTCTAAATATAATTTGATAAATCTCATATATCAGCTCCATATGACTTTCACATGAGATTTAAAATGGACATTAGTGATGATAATGAATCTGAACTCTTTATCGCTAACATTTCCACTGAATACACAGCTAAATGTTAAGCTGTTCATGAATATATCTAATTCAAGAATAGCATAAGCAATTCCTGGTTTACCCAAAACTAAATCTTTTGAACCATCTGTATATATAACTGAAAAGGCTTTACATATCATTTTCAAAACCTTTTTTTAAATTTGCTTCTTCTTGTTTTGTGTTTTCCTGGCGGATGGCAAACCAACTTAAGATACATTTACCGCCACCTACTGGACTGGAGTGTGGATGTCAATGATAGTCAGAGGGAATATGTCAATACACACATCAACAGTGTGTGAGTGTGCATATACGCACACACATATATGTATTTATATACACACACATATTCACACTTTAAAAACGATTCAATGTGTGTGTTTTCAACGTATGTTTTTTTAAATCTAACTAATTGATTTCTAGTAGATTTAGACTACCGTACTAATAAATTGATTGTAGAAAGTACTTTTTCCTCTGTCTAGACCAAACTGTAAATGCTGACATTCCTCTGAATATTTGTTACATTCTAATAAAACATTCTCCACTGATTCCAGCTGAATAACTTCAAGTCCCCATTTCATGTTTCCCCATCCAAAAAAGAGATCTTAGGCCTGCATTAGCAATTCTAAGACGTAATGTTATCACTTCCACTCCTTTTACCCCCACTGTCTTTTCTGCCAGTGTCTTCATCATCACATTGTTCCTGCCACACCCGAAGGATGTTGTTTTGAATAATAGATTTCAGAATACCACAAAGTCTTTATTATTTACTATTAATTTTGGCATTTCTGGCACTCCATGCATCCATCCATTGTCTGCCGCTTATCCGGGGTCAGGTCGCGGGGGTAGCAGTTTCAGAAGGGAGGCCCAGACTTCCCTCTCTCCAGCCACTTCTTCCAGCTCCTCCGGGGGAACGCCAAGGCGTTCCCAGGCCAACCGAGAGACATAGTCCTTCCAGTGTGTCCTTGGTCTTCCCCGGGGCCTCCTCCCGGTGGGACGTGCCCGGAACACCTCACCAGGGAGGCGTCCAGGAGGCATCCTGAC
>CAEFZY010064737.1:0-10399 GCA_903066815.1 Brachyrhaphis roseni | reverse complement strand
CCGCTTCACGGCAGACGCTGCGCCAATCCGCCTGTCGATCTCCCGCTCCCTTCTTCCCTCATTCGTGAACAAGATCCCAGGAAAACAAATAAAAGCACAGTTGTAGTACATCTCTTTCATAGTGGACATCTAAAACAGCAATTCTGTTTAAAAGGTGTGAAAATGTAATGAAGGTCTAAGGTAACTTGAGTTAAGTTGGTTTTTAAAATACTTTATTACAATTGATTTATCAAAATTCAAGGACACATCATCAGTAGAGCACCTCGGGGTCTTGGGGTGTTTCGGCCATTATCACTAGACACCCTACCTTAACCAGACATGGTTGATCAAGCCATGCTGTGTGTCTGGGATAAAAATCAGTTACATCAAGTTAAGTTCAGACTTGAGTGTGTAATGAAGGACACTCTGTGTAGTCTCGAGCAGAATTATGGAGGAATCCTCGTCAAACTTAATTTCCCAAAGGATGAAGAATGAGTTAAAACCATAATGATACAGAATTAACCTAATCTTTATTCTCAAAGGAGCAGCATAATATCTGAGTTTAAATTGAGTTAATTCTAGCATTAAATTTTTAAAGGAACAGGCTGTTATTAACTGTAAACTCCAAAATAAGGCAAAATTGTCATTAGAGTCACAAACTAAGCAAGTGTTAGCTACAGTCACTAGCTGGAATTCGAACCAACAGCTGGGATGAAAATAAAGATCAACTCCAGTGGCTTAGGTGGCCTAAGCCTCAAGAAGGGTGAATGAACACTTTAACAGAAGATGCAACTCACCCAGCATTACCAGAATCGGTTCAATTGCAGCTCGTGGTGTCCATGATCAAAATGGAAGCACACAACCGTAGTCCGCAGCAGACAAGGCACCACAATGCCTTCTGGGGAAGTCCGGTGGACATGTTTGTAGTCCAAGTCTGTCCGTTCAGCTTCTTCGCCAATCTCCAACTCGTTTCAGAGCTCTTTCTAACCCATCTAGTTTCAAAGAGAAGCTCATGCTTAAAACTCTTAAACTCCAGCTGGAGATGGGGTTGGGGTCAGGCTTTAGGTTCAGGGTCAAGGATCAGGGTTATGGTCGGGCACTCGGGGCCAGAAAAATAGCACCAATTTTCAACTGCCATACCAGGGGCACAACTTTCTGGGCCGTGCATACTGGTGGGTGTAGTCCGTGGAGGGGTGCTTAAGTGTGGGTAAGCAGGGCCGAGAGGTGGGCCTGGTTCTGGATCTGGTACCGGCAGCCCTGATCTCTTAAATGTCCCCGCGCCATCAGTCTCTGTGGCCGGACATCTTTGACATCCATAAAAGTGGCTAAAAATCTATTTCCCCCAGGAAAGCTACATATTGGCAGATCAGGGACAGTCTGAGGAACAGCCTGGTGTGGTTGTGTGATTTTTAAATCTTCCCCGGAGCGTTAAAATTCAAAAAACCTATTTCTTAAAAACGGTTAAAAAATGCTCCTTCCCGGGCTCCAGGAGGTCCAAGTCCGGGATCATTGAACCCCAAATAATGCCCTGATCACGGTGATATAACTCCCATAAGCCTAGCTTAAAGTAAAATTTTTGGACCTCCAGAGGAGGCCGGAAGTCCTCTGACTGGAGTCCACAGCACCTCACTATGGCCGAAGAGCCACCTGCCGGTGTCCCCTGAAATTTATGACTTCCAAAAAAATCTTTAAAAATGCATTTTTCTGGGGAAACCTATATATCGGTGGAAAGGGCAGAGCCTGTGGAGCACGCTGGTGGTCTTGGTTAATTTCTAAATTGTTCACAGGAGGCAGGAAAATTTGCGGAAGTTCCCCCCAGATCCAGGCCTGTAAAACGGTCAAAAATGCATATTTCTGGCTAAAATCAATTTTTGCCTGGAAGCCCATGTTCCAGAGAGCAGGCTGGTGTGGTTGAATAATTTCTGAATCGTTCACAGAAGCCAGGGTGAATTTTCAAAGTTTGAGCCTCCAAAGCATTACCCCCCAAAAAGTTTTCGCACCGATAGATAGGATTTTGGGCCCTTACGAAGAAAAACAGTGTCGGAAGGATTTCAGGAGCGAGCTTTTCGGGACATGGCGACCGAAAAAATGACTGTCTCTTTCGACACTCAGTCATTTATGGAGCTTTGGTGACCTCCATAAAGGCCCTTTTTCTGCATTTTAAGGGCTTTTTCACACATTTTCGGGCATTTTTTTCAGTTTTCCCCTGAATCACTCTCTGGTTCTCTGGAACGCTGGGGCGGTAATATGACGGGCTCTGGCCGATCCGGTGAGCCTCCTGGGCCCTTCTGAAGGGCCCGGTGGTCCCCTGGTTCGTTCTGGAGCTCCGTGGCAGCACGGAGGAGGGTACGAAGACAGGCTGGAGTCAGGCCGACTTCGGTGCACCATGGGCGAATTCTGACCCCGCCACGTGCCTGCTGGAAGTCTGACCTCCGCAGCACATCTCCCCACGCACCACACACACACATTTCCCGACTGAAAAGCACACATGGCCTTCCATGGAGGGTTAGGGTAAAGTGTAGGTGAGGGTTAAATGGTTCTGTGTGTGTGGGTGTATTTGTAGGAGGGGGTTAAGAAGGGGGAGAGGGGTTGGTTAGGTTTAGGGCTATATGAGTGGGATGGTTCAGGTGAGAGGGAGATGGAGTGGAGGAGTTGAAGTCCAAAAGATGATGGTAAAAACATAAAAAATATGAAGAAGATGGGAATAATGAGATGGGAAATGTGGAAACCAGGTACAAGGTGAGGGTGGGGATATGAAACAATGGGATATTTGTTATATATATTTTTTTAAATATCCGGGAAATATAAGGGATAATTGAACTGCTAACTGGTATTATGGGTTTAAAAATTTGAAAAATTAAAAAATATTTTAGAAAATTAGAGTAGAAGCAATTACCAAGCTAATTTGTAATAAATTAGAAAAAATTATTCCGAGACTATGTTATTAAATTCGGAATGTATTTTTAAAGTGTAGTTAGGTCAAAATATATAAAAACAATTTAAAATATGTGTTCAAACTTTGGTAAACTGCGAGGGTGGGGTAGGGTAATCCTAACCATTACCCTTACCCTACTTATTTTAATTGTAGGGTAAAATAAGTAGGGTAATTACTTATTACCCTACTTACAACCTAGTTTAGGTTGTGGGTGCCTAAACTAAATTAAAGTTGCAGAATAAAAATAATAAGGGAAAGAAAGAAAAATACGTACCTGACGAAGACGAAAGACGGTCGAAACATTGTACACAGGGGGCAACAATACAAAAAAGAAAAAAACACAAATACCAATTAAAGGAATGAATGAAAGACAAAGTGAGCCATTTGCAGGCCAGTTGGGGACCGGTAGTGTGCCAGTATGCAGGAACCTTTGAAAGTGGACGGGACGGGATGGCCAGTGCACCGTGCCCTTGTTGTCTTTGGCGGCAAGAGCAGCAGACGGTCTTTGACCGCTTTTCATTTGACCGAAATATTAATTACTGATCACAATTAGTTCATTGAAGGGGGCCAGAAGGGAGCAGCACCGTCTTCAGAACCCGGTTCTGTCTGAACTCTAATTCTTCCTCAGAGGATCCAAACCGGACCTCAGAACCAGAGAAGTTCTGGTTCTGATCCACTGGATCCTCCTGAGCCATCAGAACCAATTTGATCCAGTCTGGGTCGCTCACAGCACCACCATCAGGGTTAAAGTGTTACTGCTGGTTTAATTGGATCAGAATCGGGCCTGCTGGTTCTGATCCAGTTCATAAAGACATTAGAGGTTCAGATGGTTTATTGATTTTATTTTAGGTTCAAACATCAAAGATTAAAATCTGATTATTGATGAAGATGATTAGAGGAAGATGAAGAGAAGCAGCCGGGCCACCAGAACCAGAACCGACCCACAGAACTGGGCCAGATGGGGAACTGGAACCTCCTCTGGTTCTGGATCAGATGGTCCAGTTTAGCAGGAAGCAGGACGAACCGGAACCAGAACCTCGATCCGGGCTCAGCTGGTTGGAACCAGAATACGACCTGTAAGACAAACAATGGACCGGGTCAGAACCTGGTACTGGTACTGGATCTGAACTGGATTTAAACCTGTTCTCTACTGGTTCTGTTCAGGTTCTGTTCCAGTCCAAAGCTCAGTGGCCTGTGAAGAGTGGCTCAGTCAAAGTCTGATCAGAGGTCAGAATGGCCCCGCGTCATAATGTCACATTCAAAATGTCGGACTGGTTCCTGTTGATCCACCCTGCAGCTAAAAACTAAAACTACAACAAAACATTTTATTTTAAATGTTTTTCTGTTTCTCTAAGCTATCACTGGATAAACATTTTTGATTTATTAAATATAGAAAATTCAATATAATTGTCATGTGGGGGTGTGGTTGTGGTGAGGCAGAGGCAGGAGACCCAGGATGAAGTGAATGAATGATTTAATGTTGAAAACAAAATCCAAGAACAGTCCAAAATAGTCCAAATATAATCCCAAAACACCGGGCAGCACGGCCGAGCGGAAGCCAGGGCTCGACGCCGGTAGCACCGGGTACACAAAGGATCAGGGAACAGACTGCATGGAAGGAGTCACACCAGACGAGGACCCGACAAGGAACAAAGGACACAGGTGGGGTTAAATACACTGAGGGTAATCAAGGAAACAAGACACACCTGGGGATGATCAAGGGGAGACAGGACAACATGGAAAGCACAGAGACACAAAAAAACTCGAACTAAATACACAGAGAAAACACGGAACATGACAATGATCATGTTTACCAGTGAAACAAAATTATTTCTATATTTTACTTTTGAAAACTGATTTTATTCTATTTTTGCGACAGACAGATCGCTCTGTGAACTTTAACATATTTCCAAGATATTACACATTAAAATGTTCTAATATTAATTTATCAGTTTATTTGACTAATAGATACTGTATTTTCTGCACTATAAGGCGCACATAAAAGCCTTCAATTTTCTCAAAAGCACCTTATATATGGACCAATATTGAGCCACATCAGGTCTCGCAACTATGGTAAGCAGCCGCCGACTCCATTTTCCCCCGTAGAAGAAGAAGCGCACGGTGCATGCTGGGATATATGACTGCACGCCCTTTCATTTCCATTTGTGTGTTTGTGTAAAGACCCCAAAATGGCTCCTATTAAGGGACACGTTTACGACCAGTGGTGGGAAGTAACGAAGTACAAATACTTTGTTACTGTACTTAAGTTCAATTTTCGTGTATCTGTACTTTACTTAAGTATATTTAATAATGGATACTTTCGACTTTTACTTCACTACATTTCTACAAAACCGTCGCGTTACTCGTTATGTCCAAGTCGCATTGCGGTTTTTTTACGTTAAAATGTGAAGTTCAGGGACTTAACATGGAGCTGTAAAATCCAATTGTAACCCAGGTTAAAATAGCTTTCACTAAATATAAGCCTTTTCATAAAAATAGCTATAAATGCATAAATAGGAGAATAAATAAGTCTTAAAATAGTTAAAAACGCTCATATAAAAGTAATAAATACAAATATTGTTTGGTTTGAAACCGTATGAAACAGTTTTATTTTGTCAGCCGCTAAAACGGTCAGGTGTGAGAAAAGACCTTTTATTTTGAAGGGTCAAATTGATATGTGCCCATGTGACTAGCTCCAGCCACCTGGATTGCTATGTTCTCTGGCGCTCGAAGAAGCAGAGAGCGAAGAAGAAGAGAGAACGAGAAGCTAAAAGAGTTGTGCTGTGAAAAAGCGAAAGATATGAGATATCGACGATTATAACGTCAACCCACTGTCTGGAAACTTCCCCATATTTGGAGGAGGAGCTTTCTACATTGTTTAACTCAGTAGTCCCCAACTACCGCGGACCGGTACCGGGCCGCGCAAGAAATAATTAAATATTTCCGTTTTATGTATTATTTAAGTCTGGAGGATCTTTTATTTTGAAAATCCTTTAACCGGATTCTCTCCGTTACGTCTTGCCACCAACATTGAGCCACAAGCAGCAAAATGAGTCAGAATCAGATCAGATTCTCTAGAAAGTTTATTTGCGAAGAGAAAAGGCCCAGAGAGAGACAGGAGGATGGATTTATCCCGGTAGGTGATTCCCACATTACAAGCTTAACATGGAGACCGGATGTTAATGAGGGAATGAAGCTTCAAACTGCTTCCCCACTAGAGACCAAACACCCTGTGCATCAGTAACACTTCTGGTGTCATTGTCTCTCATCACTCCCAGATGGGAGAAACAAGTTCAGGGCTCCATTTTAAAATGTTTCGTATCTGACATAAAATCAGTTCAGCCGACAGAAAAGAAAAGAAAAACTCCTTTATTCGCATCTGCAGATCATTTGTCTGAGGCACTGAGCGGAGAAATCAGTGTTTTGCACCTGGAAGTCACCGACATTAGTCGTTATTGTGAGTTAAAATTTTCACAAAAGTAAAATGTTCCTTTTTGTGGCGCATCTGTATCTTATTTTGAAGGGATATGTAAACGTTACCATAGCGACCACAGTCAGAGAGCGTTAGGACAGTGTAAAGATGAGAGGAGTAGAACTTGAGAGTTTTAGGTCTGGTTAAGGATTGTTGGATGATTTTCCAAACCTCTGTGACCACACACGAACAGAGCCAATAAGAGTCCAACAGGTTCGGTCGGTTTGTGTGTCCAGGAGCAACACACCACACAGAACCAATTCCAGTCACGAACATCCCGATTCCAGAAGAAAATCCAGTAAAAACCCCAAAATACCATAAGTGGATTTTTAATAATCAAACACAATGACGATGTAGAAGCAGCAGTGATAGTTTGACTCATTTTAAGCGATAAAGGACGAAACAAAAAGAAAATGTGTTTGATAAAAGGGACCAGCTGCTCTATTTGCAGTTATGTTTTTTCGTAGTTAACATTTTTTTACTGAATAAACAACCACATATGATAAACATATATAATAATGATCTTTACATACAGTAATAAACATTTCCACATATCATCTCCGGCGTCCATCGGACTCTCGGTTGCGCAATGTCAGCTGTTCGGGATTCCCCTCCGTTCTTACGTTACCGCGCTTTCTGATTGGCTACCTGTCACATTCAACAGGCTGAGATAATCGGGCCAAGACAATGTTGAATATACCTGATTTTATATCGGGCATATTTAATGAGCACACACCACCACCATACACTGCAGAATGTTGTAAAGGGAAAATCAGGGCAAAACAAAAAACAAAACCTGACGACCCCCACCCCCTCCCCCCGGCTGGTCCGCAGCAAAAATTGCCAAGTCTCGACCGGTCCGCGGTAATAAAAAGGTTGGGGACCACTGCTTTATACAACACTGCTTACGACGCAGAGTTTACGTTCACCAAGACGGGGAGGCAGCGCCGGACGACATACGCCACTATCTGCCAGTGGATCGTAAATACCTGGGCTGATATATCGTTCTCAACTGTGGTCCGAGCTTTGAGGAAGGCAGGAATTGTCACTGAACTGCCAGACAAAAGCAGCGACACTGACTCAATTAATGACGACTTTGACAAGATGGAGCTGGGCATGTTGGATGCATGTTGGATGCATGTGTAACAGAGTTACAAATGTGCTGTTTTTAAATTTTTATTTCTAATTCATTTCATATTGAGAATTTGTGAATTTTATCTTATTCAGTTATTTTTATTTGTTGTTTTTGCCTGCGGGGGGCGCCTTTCTGCACTCTGCCTCGTTTGTGTCTCCTGGGCTTCCATAGTTGTTCCAGCCCTCATAGCTCCTCCGCTTCCCCCTTTTCCCCTCACAGCGTTGTTCTGCACTGCTGTGGGTAAGTCAGAGGGAAGTTAGCTGCTGTGATATATGTGTCATGAAGTGGTGTGTGAGGCAGACGCTGGAGACCCAGATAAGATATGGAAATAATGATGATTTAATAATGAATACACAGGAAAACAGTCCAAAAACCGTGGCAGCACTGCTGAGCGGAAACAGGGGCTCATCACAGGTAGCGCAAGGGAAACGAATGGACTCAGACACAGACTGGCGAACATCAGACGAGGACCCGACGAGGAACACAGGACACAGGTGGGACTAAATACACAGGGAGGAAATCAAGGGGAGGACAGGACAACAGGGAGACACAGAGACACAGAACTGGAAATAAATACACAGAAAACTCGAAAATAAACACAGAAAAACACTGATCCTGACAATATGTTTGTTTTCTGTACGGATGTTGTTCATGTTGAGGTTTCTACCATATGTTGTTTATTATTGTTTGTTAATGTTATTTTTGCAGTTTTGATCGTGATTGTGGGTTTTTATAAATAGTTCTTTTAAAATTTCCTTTTTTAATTTTGGCGCGAACAACCGGTGCTAGTCCAGCACAGTTCGGTTGAACATTATTTTTATTTTCACATTTAGGGCTGGAGCGCAGAGAGAGGGAGTTGGAGAGGAAGTTTATTTGTTTTTGCTCTTCTTCCCCAGAATAAAAAATATCTGATTGAAGTCTGGTTGAAGTTCTTTGATGACAACCGTTACATATGTTGGATACATGTTGGATGCCGAATTCGACCAGCTGTTTAATTCGGACACTGAAGAAGAATAATTTGAGGGATTCGTGGACGAGGAATAAATGAATAAAGTGAGCTTCACATGCTTATTTTGTGCGTTTCCAGCTGAACAAGGTTCGTCATATTGTGAATATGGACATTAATCTTTGAACAATGTTGAGTTATTGATATATTGTTATTGCTTTGCACTATTTTGAGTGTTACTATATTGTGATTGCACTAACGTTTGATTTACCGTAACAGATTCAGACTGTTTTTTACGTGTTTATTGTATCGTAATAAACGATTCACTCCACTGTGTGATATAAATGTTGCACTACATGTTACACCTTGCTGTTGTTAAAAGATAAACTGTGTCACAAAAATACAACTTCACTGACTTTACCTCGGGGAAAATAATAAAACAGCTGTTTATTCATTTTGGGAGTGAACGGAGTTGTCAGAACGCTGGTTTGTTATCTATTAATAAAGTTTGACTGACCTATCTGACTTTGGTTGACATTCACTTTAGCGCAGCTCCATTTAATGGATGCATAACATAACCTCAGCCTCTACTTGTTATGTTCCGTGTTCTCTGTGTGGTTATTTTTTATGCTTCTGTGTTTTTCTGTGTTATTTTCAAGTTTTCTGTGTATTTAGTTCGAGTTCTCTGTGTCTATTAGTCTTCCTGTTGTCCCGTCCTCCCTTGATTACTCCCAGGTGTGTCTTGTTTCCCTGATTGCCTCCCTGTGTATTTAGTTTCTCCGTTGTCTTTTGTTCGCTGTCGGGTCCTTGTCGTTGTTTGCGTTCGTCTTTTTTGCCAGTCTGTGCTTTATCCACTCGTTTGCCGTGCGCTACCTGTGTTGAGCCTCTGTGTTCCGCTCAGCAGTGCTGCCACGGACTGCTGGACCATTTGTTTATATTAATCTTCATTAAATCATCACATTCATCTTACCTGGTTCTCCAGCGTTTGCCTCACCACCTCTTCACGTTTTCTTGACACTACTGTAGCGTCTATTTTATGCGCCTTATAATGCGGAAAATACGGTACATAAAACCATCTGTTTTATGCAGCTAAAAGTTAGTTTGGTATAAAGTGGAGAAAATAACAAAGATCAAGTTCAGGACAAACATATGGCATAAATAGAAAATAAAAATAAAAAGTTAATGGATGTAAAATGTTCTTTTTAAAATAAACTATGAATGTTTTGACTTTATGAACCAAAAAGATAAAAAAAATTAAATTGCAGCTTCATTAAAGTTTTAGAAAGTTTTCAAAGTGGATATTGTACAATAAATCTATTCTATATTTAAGCTTTAATAAAATTTGTTCTAACAGGGATGAAGATAAATTTTAATATTTAATCCCCTGGCCTCCATTGGTGAAGTCATTTAATTTTAGAGAGGATTTAAATAAAATCATAAAAGCCCAATTTTTATACTAATATGTTAATATCTTAATTTAATGTTTGAAATTTGTCTTTCATTTGTGGCATTTTTGTTTTTCTTTCCTCAGTTTGTGGTCAATATTTTTATTGTGCTCAGTTAATTAAATCAACTGTTTTTGTTACTAATGTTCCTTGTCATGAGATGGAAAAAACACCAACTCATTTCCATAAATCCACCTTTTAACTTAAAACGGCAGATGCAGCAGTGAATTTTGGTCAATGCACTTAGCTGAAGTCTGTAAAAAGGCTTACAGGAGGAAATAGGATCCAAAATGGACGAAGGGCGGATGAGGAGACACACTGCGACCTTTAACCTCCAACATGAGGAGGGAGGGAGAGGATGGGTTAGGGTTAGGGTTAGGGGTAAGGGTTAGGGCGGTGCACCCTTATGGCAAGAGTTTCCCATTCAACTTTTCGCCCAAACTGCATGGCAGCCCCCCAAAAGGCAGGGAAACCTCGCACGGCCACT
>CAEFZY010064723.1:0-17737 GCA_903066815.1 Brachyrhaphis roseni | reverse complement strand
GATAGATAGATAGATAGATAGATAGATAGATAGATAGATAGATAGATAGATAGATAGATAGATAGATAGATAGATAGTTATAATTTAGTCTGGTTAAGAATAATTATTGCTGTCAATAAATGACGCCTCCATGAGCTCAGAGGTTCAAACTGATGAACAGGATGGATGATCTCTGCTGAAACAGTTGAGACAGATGTTTTACCTGCCATTGAAAGTTTGTCTGTTATTCTGCAGCTCATGTGACCAAACCAGCCGATCAGATGAACAGTTAAAACACAACATTGTCTTGTACACAAGCTCTAGTTTAACCCCAAGATTTCCTTTAAAGACAGAGTCTCTGAGAACTTAAAAACAAAGCCACTGTTTTCAGTAAAGTTAAGCTGACTGTCCAGGAATGACCCAAAGTATTTTAAATGTGCCACAGTTTCAAAGGTTCTGACCAGAACTCGGTTCTGTTAAAGCCTGGATCCATCAGGGCGGATCAACGGCCTGCTGGACTGTTGGCGCCCTCTTCTGGTTGACAGGAGCTATTACACCTCTTCAATATTGTGTCTCTGTTAATAACTAAATGGCCACTGGGGGCGCTAGACCTCCAGCTCATCTGGGTTTAAATCAGATTTCTGATCCTGATGGTTTTAGAACCTAAAACCTTCCTGGTTTATATATTTTAACTTTTCTCATAACAGACAGAAGTTAACGAGGTTTCAGTTCCAGATTTCTGACATGTTAAAAGTTGAAAATGACCCAGAAATACCAGGGATTCTGGAGAACCGGACCGGGTTGAGGTTCTGAAGAACAATCCAGGTGAGACCTGAACCAGAGAATATTTGATCTGTTTTCTCATTCCGAACCAGATTCTGCTCTCTGTGTTTGTTTGGACCTCAGACGGAACCATTTCCCGGTCGGTTCCGTTCAGCTTCGGACTTCTCAACATTTTCCTTCCTGTGAGTTTGTTTCCGTTTGGACCTTCAGGTTGTGGTGGTCCAGGTGAAGCTCACCTGCCCTGCAGTTTTCTTCTTCTTGATCATCTCTGAACGTTGCAGCGTTTGGCAAATACTACTGCCCCCTCGTGGCTGAATTAATACCTGGATCTAGAAATAGAATAGATAGATTCTCCCATAAATTCAAATTCTACAAATATTGCTGTAATCTCATTCGTGACGATAAAGAATTCTGTATATTGCTGGATAATTATCAGATAAGTTTTTATTATTTCAGTTAATAACCATCAATAAAGAAGTTAATTGTGCTGTAATAATAATTAACTCCTTTCTGCTTTTTTAGACCAATTTGGGACAAAAATCACAGAGGATCCAGGAGTAAATCTGACCAAACTGATCAGAAACATTTTATGATTTATGAAGATGAAAATGAATCTGGCAGCGTGTGAGTTCTTCGGTTACAGATCAGGATGTTTATGACGCTGCGTTTGGAGTTATGAGTTTGTTCTGGCCTGAAAACGAAAAGCGAACAGATTATCTGGAGAGACGAGCAGAAACTCCTGGCCCAGTTCGGATCGGACTGACTGGAAATGGGTCGATGGGACTCGGCCTAGTCAAAGGTTTGTGATGTGGCTCCGCACTGACTGGCTGTTAGTTTGAGACGAGTGAATAAATGTTTTAGTTTCTGACGTGAATCTGATTGGTCTGATATAAATATAATAAAAACACTTCAAAAGAAAAATGATTTGTTTTCTCAACAGCAGAATAAAGATCATTAATTGATTATTGACTTTAAGGCTGAGCAGAGCTCAACATGATTATTAGTCCTCACATGTACAGATGAATAAGTGCAAATAATTCTCCTGTTAATGATTTATGATCAAATAAATGTCTTATTTCCCTCCTGACCGGCGATCAGATATTGAAGTAGCTTGTTGATGATGTTTACCTTAAAATACTTTGTTTTTCTGAGTCTCAGCAGCTATAATTTAATATTCCTGTAATCTGCTGGATTTTATTTCCATTCTGCGTTTCTGTATCTGAAGCTTCAAATATTGAAGGGCAGATTGTGAACTTGTTGTTTTTGGATGTTTCACAGATGCAGCATTACTGCATGACATTAATATGTTCATAATAACCCATAACCTCAGTAACTGTGACGTTTCAGTTTAATGAAACTGAAGCTCAAAGAATCAAACTGATGAATAAAAAGAGGATCTGAGGAAATAAAACGTTTTCAGTGGAAATGTCGACCTGATGTGTTTTTATTATTGTCCTAAAATCTCTTCAGACTTCATGATGTTTCTGATTCAATAAACGTAAAAATTAAAAATGTTTCGCAAAAACTCAGGTGAGATTAAATGAGTTTATTATTATTTTTCATTCTGACATAAAAGATTAACAGATAATAAAGTTAAAATCAAAGCAAAGCTGAAGTCAAATTAAAGCTTTAACAGTTTCAGACTTGAAGAACAGCAAAGAGCTGCAGCTCTGGACCCGGCCGGTCCGACCCAAAATATGAAACATCCGTCCTGCTCCGAGTGGCGCCACCTGGTGGACCTTTACCTGCAGAGGTCAGGGGCCAGGGGGAGCCTTCCTGCTGCTTTCCGTCTTCATCCCTGATGACAGGAGGAGGAAACAACCTGGTTACCAACGGCAATGCAGAAAAACATCCAGCATGTTGACCCAGAACACCTGCAGGCTGAGGCCAATCAGATTCACCTGCAGCTTCCTCTCACAGATCCAGTACTTCTTATTTCCACAGGGAGCATCATTCCAGTTGTTTTCCATGTCAAACAATCTGATTTCTCCACAGTCTTCATCTGTATTTTCATAACTGTTTGGTTCACCTGAATCCCAGTAACTGCAAATACAAAACAAGAAAAATGTTACTTTAGACACAACTAGTTACTGCAGCTCAGTGGAAATATCTTTGGTGCTGAAATATGATTTCTTTGTCAATACTAAGGAATTATTTACTCAAAACAAGCATATATTTCTGGCCAAAAAGTTACTTGTTGTAAATTAGTTTTGTCTTATTTAGAAAGACAAATCTTAATCTTTGCTTCAAAGATTAAGATTTTATCTAAACAATAAAAATCAACCTTAGTTGATGAATTAGTCACAATGAAGGAACCACAAAGTTCTTTAACCAGATAAAAACAGGAGAAAATAAAAATATTGAGCTAAAAACTGAAAAAAAAAAAAAAAAAAAAAATAGTTTCTTTAAAACATGATGTTGCTCCACAGAATAAGGTAAATTTTAAATGAAGTACAGATGTGAAAATTGTGAAAGAAATTAAATGAAATAATAATAAATCAGTTTAAACACTTGGAACAAATTGTATGGAGATAATAGGGTGTTTCTTTTAGGAATAAATTCATCAATTCAGTTCAAATGAATGACAATAAGCTTGTAAATAGGTACAAACTAACTTTGATAAAGTGATTAAAAATATATAAACCAAACTGAAAATGCTACAGATCTACATGTGAAATTGAACTAAGGTTAAAATATGAATAACTAATATTCATGAGCCAATATGTATTAACTTACAATATTCATTAACCTCAAGGTAAGTTTATAAACACTTTAGTGTCTCAGATTCTTCCAAATGAGGTCTTAATAATAAGATTCCTAAACCTTTAAAAATGTGGTGAACTCTTTAAACAGTTATAGATAAACCAGACTGTCATCAGCCTCTCACCAATCTGGACTTGCTGGTCCACTGACCTGGTGTCCAGTCGAGTCCCGTCGACCCATTTCCAGTCTCCCTCCTGTTCAGCGTCAGTCAGTCCGATCCAAAGCCTCTGTTTGAACCGACTCAGGAAGACCTGCTCTTCTCTGCTGTTGATGATCACCAGGTCTGCTCCTCTTTCCAGACAATCGTTTCTGCTTTCACCCCATGTTTTCATGGCAGAGGAAATGTAGTAGATGCTTGGACAAAATGTAGCCAACTTTTGTCTGAAGGAACTGGGCACTGGAAGAAACCAAACCAAAACCACTGATGGTCAACCTGATGGTGGAAATGACTGGAGACATAAACAGACTGTTACAGGTTTTAATATGAATGTCCTGATTGTCTCTCCATCAGAAGTTACATTTTCAGTGAAACTGTGCTCTACTTTATACTTTCATCAATCTGACCACAACTCAGAGGTCATCAGACATGAAGCAACAGGATTGGGATGCAAACAGGACTAAAAGAAACTTCCTGATTTAACACCTTGAAATTGGGCCTCTGTCTCTTTAAGAAACTCCTGTTCTGTCTGAAGCTCCGCCTCCAGGAAGTCATCACAACACGGTTCCTCTATTAACCCTTTAACGTTTTTACCAGTGTTGCTCTGAGAAGTAGCTCCTATAGACAGCTGATTGCTGCTGGCTAGTCTGAAGGAGCTGGGTGGGGGAGGAGCTGCTCCTTGAAGGCGGGGCTAGGTCCACCCAGGTGTTTAGCAGCTGAATGGTTGCCATGGAGATTAAAGAACGAGAGAAGATATTGCTTCTCAAACATGTTGAACATATATAAAATAAAAATAATGACAACTAGAACTGAAAGCACTTATAATGAGTTACTGGCCCCATAATATTGAGTCATTATAATATTATGAATGTAGGCAGAACTACATGAACCTGAATCATAATCTGTGTTAATAAACAGTACAGTATGTGGATACGGCGGCTTCAACGGTTCATCAACAGCTGGAATTATGTGTAGATAAAGTCAGACAACACTTAACTATATTGACAATAAAGGATGTGAAACATTGTTCAGCTTATGACAATAGTAACATTTTAATGTCTTATAATCTGTTACAACTAAGAAAAGCATTCAAAAATGCTTCATTGACCCAAAAGGGAAATTAAATAAAATGAGATATTTAGTTTGACCAGAGGCTGCACAGTGGCGCAGTTGGTAGCACTGTTGCCTTGCAGCAAGAAGGTCCTGGGTTCGATTCCCGGCCTGGATATTTCTGCATGGAGTTTGCATGTTCTCCCTGTGCATGGTGGGTTCTCTCTGGGTACTCCAGCTTCCTCCCTCAGTCCAAAAACATGACTGTTAATTGGTCTCTCTAAATTCTCCCTAGGTGTGTGTGTGTGTGGTTGGTTGTCCTGTTTGTCTCTGAGTTGCCCTGTGACAGACTGGTGACCTGTCCAGGTGACCCCGCCTCTCACCTGGAACGTAGCTGGAGAGGCAGCAGGACCTCCTGACCCCTTCAGGGACGAGGGTGTAAAGAAGATGGATGGATAGTTTGACCAGGATTCAAACCTCAGGCTGCTCTATTTTATTTTATTTGATTTGCTCATATTGGCAGTCAGAGGGACATCAGGAAGTGGGTGGCTTTTGATTTGGCCAGGCTAAAAAAGACTTCCTGTTGGATTTCTTCCTCTCTGTACTTTCATACGGAAGAATTTCTTTCTGTGTAAATGAATTTCAAAGCTGCTGGTTGGGGAGCATAACTGCATTATTTTAGAATAATTAAAAATACATATTGTGAAGGTGTGGTGTTGAGCCACAATCAAGTGTCTGTACATAAAAGCCATTAAAGTTTATTGAAATTTGTTAAAACACATTGAGGTGAAATGAAGAATATTTGAAGTGAATTTGGCTCCATCTTGTGGCCAAATAGAGCATCATGGAGGCAGAACATTTTAACAGAGGCGATTCAAATGTGCCAGTTTCAGTTAAAAATCTGGAAACACAGAATAACTAAACTCTCTTGTGTTTTATGCTGTTAATATTAAACAATAAGAGCTTTTAGTGTCAGAGTTTGATTTATTCAAACAAAGAAGCTCAGATTGGTACCAAACTGTGAAGAATGACTGAGGCTGATGAGTTCCACCAGTCAGAGCAGTTTAGTTAGGATTTTAAAAGGATTTTGGAAGATACTGATTTTTGTGTTTAACACAAAAGAGAGAAATAAGAACATAAAGCAGATGAAAGAACAATGCAAGAGAAAATCTGAACATTTGAGCTCATTTGGATGGATTTTTAAAAATGTTTTTAAAGTTTGAAGGTCAAATTAAATATTTTTTACATTTTTATAAATAAAAAAATCAACCATCTCAACCAACCATCTCCATATTAAGGTAAGACCTGTGGCATAGAGCTATGTGCAAAGTTGGGCAAAAAGCCAATCAAATTTAGCAATTTTACAGCGCCACATAGTGGTGAACTTTGATAAGAACGTTCTAGACATGATTGATATCCTGTTGTAAATAATCCCAGGTCACCATCACTTTATTTCTATTTTGCCCAGAATAGGGGATGGAGATTATCTGCTACATATAACCTGTCTGTGTGGGTCAGATTAATGCTACCAATACTTATCAATACTTAGCAAACCAACTGAACATGAAGTCCAGAGCCTCATGTGTGAAGAAACGCAGCGCACAGAAACATTCAGATGTATAAAACTGAGTCTTTCATTCATACAACCTAGTTTACCTGAAATAGATTGTAACTGCTGCCACCAATAAATATATCTGCAAATTAGTATAAACACCTGGCAGACTGCCACCAGGTGTTGGATAACCATGCCAACGGTCCCCGCTTGTAGACAGGTAGGTCATGCTCTGAGGGATTTTGTTCCCACATACTCACATGCTTTTAAATCCACTTCAAGGTTTCCTGCCTTGCTGCCATAAACACACAACAGCGTCTTCATCTGGTGAATCTGTGCAGTTTGGGCTTTAAGCTTCTCCGCAGCAGGTAGTGAAGTCCGGTTCTGGTCGGGTTCCCCGGTGGGCTCAGTGCCACAGTCCTTGGTCTGGTGTCCAGTTAGGTTTTTGTGGGAACAATCTGTGGTGTGCACAAAGTAAGTTTATTCTTACAAACGTTTGTAAACTAAGCATCTCTTAGTCTGAATCGTCATCGTTACAATATCAACGTGTCTGAAATGTCTGGATGATCTCAGTTTATCACTAATAAATCCTTTATGCTTTTAACAGCTGACATGTTGAAGAGAGCATGACAACAACATGACTTTATGTCACAGGACAAATCTCATCTCAGATACAGACATATAAAAAGAGATTGGTCCAGTCAGTTAAAATGATCATATTTTTATAAAATACCTTCACCAAATATTCAGCTCCTCCTCATTCCTATGGTGAGTCCAGCCAACCTGTGGAAGAAGCTTTTTCTACCTATCCTGTCTTGGCATTTCAGTTGTTCCATAGAGTTACTGGTAGCCGACATTCTGAGGCCGGATTTATTTACACAAAGGAATTCAAGATGTTTCTTTACCACCACATCTCATCTAGACCCGGAGGGTCAAGATGGCCGAGCAGAGCCCAGCTGGGTCCTTACAGTCAGTCCGCCTCACCTCTGAGAGCCAATGGGAAGTCCAGTCCAGGACCAACCCACCAGTTCAGATCCAACCCACCAGTCCAGGACCAACCCGCCAGTCCAGAACCAACCCACCAGTTCAGATCCAACCCACCAGTCCAGAACCAGAATGGGAGGAAGCTGGTCTAGTCAAAGCCTGAAAGCGGCGTCTACCTCAGAGTAGTTTTTGGTCAAAGTTTGGAACGGCCTGTCTTCAGTAACCAGGAGGCCATGCAGACAGGAAGTGAACTCACAGGAAGTCAGACGCAGTGAGACGTTGAGGGCAGATTGGAGGAAGCAGAGAAAACCGAAGCTCAGGAGAATCAGAGGGAAAAGTTTTCCTCCTGCAGAAGGAAAGAGAAACATCAGGAACATTACAGGGGTTTATTGATTCATTACACGACCTGTGGGTGTGTGTGTGGAGGGGTGGGGGGGTGGGTGTGTGTGTGTGTGTGTGTGTGGGGGGGGGGGGTGGGGGGGGGGGGGGGGGGGGTGGGTGGGGGGGGGGGGGGTGTGGGGGGGGGGGTGGGGGGGGTGTGGGTGTGTGTGTGTGTGTGTGTGTGGAGGTGTGTGTTTCTTCTGCAGAGCGTCCTGCTGGGTGTGGAACCAGCAGCTCCTCCATCATTTGAGGACCTGCTGGTTCTTCTTCAGTCTCCCTGCTGGACTCCAGCCTCATTCTGGACTGAAAGTCCAGTTTCTGTCTCTTGCTGCCAGTTTTCTGACCCTCGTTGTTTCTGTGTATTTTGCATTTCAAGGTCTGAGACCAGCAGCTTCCTGCAGCACAAAGCCGTTAAAACGACGAGTCAGACACTCAAGGAGCAGCAGCAGCTCGGGGGTTAAATGTAATCTTTTGTCATGGGGCCCAAAATTCCTGGTGGCTCCGCTGCTCCCATCATGGCTCCAGTCTACTGTCAGATTATCTGATAAAATCTTCCTGACGTTTCGCCCTCTCAGCATGAACAGGAAGCATATTAGCTGTGGTTATATTCATATCTATATGTGGTTATTGACTGATGTGTAGCAACGGCTCAACATACCACAGAACGAACGTTTGAACATTTTCAGATGTGAAGTTTGTCCATAAACCTTCATGATGTTATTAATAATAGACATGCTTCAGGTAATCTGTGGGATTATTTTACTCACCTGGATTCTTCTTTAAATCGCGGCTCTTTGCTGCAGATGCAGGTTCTTCATATTCCACTGACATCTGAAACGTTGCCATGTTTCTGCTGGCAGCTGGAGGTCAGAGGTCAGGTTAAGATCAGAAAGTTTTCAGGAGGAATCTCCTTCTTCAGACTCTCTTTGTGTTCCAAACTTTTTTTTTTTATCACATTTGCTTTTTCATTTCCTGCTGAAATGCTTTTTATTATGATTCTTTGTCAGAATCATAAAAAAATGGAAAGAAAAAATAAATAGACGTACAAACAGCTTACAACAATTTAAATTGAGAAAATGTGTTAATAAAAACCTTCATCTAAATATCAACCAGGAAACACACAATCAGGAAATAAGGAGGGTTATCTTCATGTACATTTCCTGTTTTATATTTTTAAAAATATTCATTTTCCTCATTTTGTTTTGCTTTAAAGTTGAATAAAAGTTTCTTCTTCATTTTTGTGTGAATTCTTATGAGGAGAAATCTTCCTAAATAATAATGAGGAGAAATGGTTTAAGGAAGAAATGAGCTGATAAAATGAATCGTTTCTTCAGGAGGAACGAGAACAACAAACCAAAGTGTCTTTATAAAAACTGACAAACATAAAGTTCTGTACTTACAGACGGGTGAAAACTTGGTGTTGATCCACGGTCCGAACCGGACTGAGATCTGACCTCAACTTCTGCTCAGACAGTAGAAACTCTGATGTCATCTGGCTCCTCCTCTGTTTTCTGCAGAGTCTAAAACTACAAGATGACAGTTCTCATGGTACCGGGCTCCAATCGGATCAAACAGAACTCAGGACTTTATTAACTTCATTCTCAGTTATTAAAACAGATTCAACCTGTTTCTGTTCCAGAAGCTTTTCTGTCTCAGTGGAATAAAAGCTGTTTCTTCTGACTGAGGCTCAGAACCACAACCTGCAGACCTCTCAGGGTCTGGTTCTGGTTCTGGTTCAGGTCTGCATCCAGGACCAGAACCAGAACCAAACGAGGAGATGCAGCATTTTTCTCCTCAATCTGGAACAAACTTCCAGAAAACTGCAAAGCAGCCGAAACACAGAGTTCCTTCAAACCCAGATGTTATTAGTTGCTTTTGAAACAATCGATTGATAATTTAACGACGGCACTAAATGTTTCAGCTGTTGATTCTGTTGCCTGACTTTGTGTTTTTGTGACTCTTTGAAAAGTCTTGCTGCTGAAAGGTGCTATACAAATAAAATTTGATAAGTCTCTGTTGGAGCTGCTCCACCTGTTGAACTCTGACCAATCAGAACCTCCATTCATCCCATCACAGAAGGTCAAAGGGCAGACGGGGAAGAGTTGTAGAGCTTTGGTGCAACATGTTCCTCTCCTGGATGGACATTCAGTTCATGATGGACAGTCCATCATGAACTGAATGTCCACATGTGGGATTATTTTACTCCCCTGGATTCTTCTTTAAATGACGGATCTTTGCTGCAGGTTCTTCATGTTCCACTCAGATCTGATCGTGTTTCTGCTGAAACTGGAAATGATTTAAATACAGAAAAAGTTCAGCTGCTGATAATGTTATCAACTTCCAGTCTCTGCATGTTGCAACACGTCTTCAGGGGTTTTAACCTTTTCTTTGGACTTTGCTGCTGGTTTCATTTCCTGTTTCTGAACGTTTGTAAAGGTTTCTTATTTTGGGTTCATTTTTTAATTCTGACCTGCATCAACATTTTAGAATGAGAAGAACTAGAATCTAAACAGAACATTTCAGAATGAACCTTTTTTCACTCTGAGATACAAAATGTTCCTGTTGACAGAACAGAAAATAATCCTAAAACTGTCGATCTTTATCTAAACATCAAACAGGAAGCCTGCAGTTTATCTTGATTTATGTTTCCTGTTCCATAATTTAAAAATGTTTGTCTTTTTCATGCTATTGCATCGTGTTTAATTTACAGTTAAAAGCTTTAAAATTGAGTCTGTTTTAGGTGATTTCTGAACAAACATTCCTCTGGACTGAAGAGAACATTAAATTCAGTTAGCACAGACCAGGAGGCGTTTTGAACACTGATGAGTTGAAGTTCTGACGGGTCCAGACGTTAAACCTGCCGGTCCGATCCAGACTGAGAGCTGCAGCTCAGAATGCAGTTTGGTTCTTTTTCCCTAAGAAACCAAAAGGTGATGCTTTACTGATCATCGGCTTCCTGAGGAAGAACGTCCTGGTTTTATGTAACCAATCAGAACTAAACAGACTTTTGTGTTTTTCTGGTGAAAAAAGAAACTAAACTGAAAACTTTCCTCTCAGGATCTTTCTGCCGTCCAGCTTGACTTGTCGTTTTCTTCAGATTCTTATTCTGCTTTCTGACAGATTAGGACTCAAATCACACAGATTTGACTTGGACTCGAGCTTTAGGACTCGTCTGCATGCGAGCCTCAGACAGCCTGAATATATTTTCTTTCATTGATTCTGGATGGAGGTAAGAAAATCAGATCAGTTCTTAAGAAAAAAACTTTAAAAACAACCAAACAGTTTAAAATGATCATGAAAGGAAGTGATGTTTTCACAGGTAATGGAAAGAGGAAGATCTCTACATCACCTCACAACATGATTAATGATCCAGATTAATGGCAAAATGAAGATGAAAAATTAAGACGCTCAGTTGACCTCCTGGTACCAAAACCCGTTCAGAAGCTTAAACATTTTAATAATTCATAACCATCTGGTCTCTGCAGGTTAAATATCAAAGTTCTGCAGTTTGGTTGAAATCCACTGAATTTCAAGCTGTTAACCGGCAGAGACTCTTTTCTCCCTGAAGGCCCTGAACGCCTCACGGCCTGCAGCAGAACCAAGTCAGAACCAGCAGACCAGAGTCAACATTTATTGGATCATTAAAACATCTTACAGTCAACATCTATAAAAATATTCTCTATTTACAGCAGGCTCAGCCCAGCAGAGCCGCGGTCCAGTCAAAGGCCGAACATCTCCTGGGAGGCGTAGGTCATGTAGAGGAAGCCGTCGTCGTCCTGGTGGTCTTTGTAGACCTGAGCCATGGTGAGCGACAGACTGGCCAGGCTGCTGCGGTCGATCAGCAGGTAGAAGGCCTGACTGGGCAACAGCGCCATCCGGTTCCTGGAGGGGAAACGCAGCCGTTAGCTCCAGAACCTCTTCTGGTACCGGATCAGAACCAGCTTTCATCACCTGACATTTCACTAAAGTTAGAGAGTCAGACGGCTCAGTCCAGCAGAAACTGGATCAGAATCAGACCCGGTTCAGCCTCTACAGAACCGGATCTGAATGCAACATTTAAGTTTCTTAAACTGGATCAACAGAACCTTTGGACCAGCTGGTCCTGATCCATGTTTGAGGCACATCGTGACCAGGCTTTAAAGGATAACACCAGGTTCTACTGCAGAACAGAACCGGGCCTGACCCAGACCGGTTCTGTAGCTCAGGTAAACAGAACTCTGGAAGGAAACAAGTCACCAGCAGCAGAACTGGACCCAGAACCAGAGCGGTTCGACCCGGTCAGAGGATTGATTTGTTGAGGCCGGACGGCTGAGATCGACCAGGTCAAAGGTCACCCAGAGGTCAGAACATGACCGGTTTGAGCTGGTAGAACTAGCACCAGAACCGGGACCAGAACCAGGAGGATACGAGTCAGACTAATGAGTTATTTTCAGGAATTAGACGGATCCCTTCAGCTCTGAATCCCCACACTATCAGAACCAGGCTCCATCAGAACCGGTTCCGCCTACCTGATGATGGTGACGAACTGGGTCATAGTGAGTTCGTGCGGAACCAGGAACTTGGTTTTGTCCAGAGGCGGAAGGTTTTTCTCCTTCTCGTATCGCTCGATGATGACCTGAAGTTCAGGGAAACCAGGTGAGTCCAAACAGAACTAGAACCAGAACCACGGCCGAACCGGACACTCACCGGGATCTTGTTCGGGAATTTGGACCGGATCCCCGCCACCTCCATCTTCCTGGTCGCTGCGAAGAGAAAACAGAATCCGACTGAGTTCTTCCTTCAGAGTTCTGGATCCCCGGTTCCGGTTCTGAGACTCACCGAAGCTCTTGCGCTGTTTGAAGGGTTTGTTCTGCTGCGCGGTTCGGTCGAGCGGAGGCATGCTGGGTCTGGACCGAACCGCCGCGCAGCCGCGTTTAAATACAGGCGGCTGCGGCGCATCAGCTGATTAGCGCATGTCCGCAGGGCCGGTCAGAGGCCAGCGGGGCCCCGGGCCGGGCGGGCCCCCAGGGGCCGCTGGACAAGGTTTAAAGGTAATTATTAATACTCTGAAGTTTTTCTTTATTAAATCAGAAACTAAAGTTTGACAACAGCTGGAACATCTGGAGCCACTGGCAGCTCAGACTTTCCTTTATTTGATTTACTTGTAATTTAATTTATTTGTTTTACATTTGGACAAATTTGTGTCTTTAACAAATGAAGAAACTGAACAGAACAAGATGAAAGAGTGAACAATATTTAGTCCAGAAACTCGGTTCTGGTTCTGATGAAAAGGAGGAGATATTAAAATAATAAGAAGCTTTTTGGTAAAAATGTTCAAACTAAAATCAGAAAAGAATAAAAGATAAAATAGAATAAGATAAGCAAAGATTTATATTCAATTCAAACAGCAGAAGGATTTTAATAAAAATAAATTAAATAGTAATTCATAGAACCAAATAATTGCATATTTTAAAAAGTATTTCAGCCAGGGTTTAAAAAAGTGAAAAGTATTTAAAATCAACTGCAGATGCAATAAAACTAATTAAGATAAGAAAAAAAAATATAAGTAAAAAGCATCTAAATTTAAATCTCCATTCAGATCTCTTTTTTTTTTCAGAGTTTTTAGTGGCATTTTTTGACAGTAGACTGACAGGAAGGAGGGCAAAGGTCATACATGCAGCAAAGGTCACCGGGATTTGAACCCACGACGTCCACAGCCTCCAAACATGGGGCGCGCTAACCCGCTGCGCCACCACAACACGCCCACATCCAGAGTTTAAAAGGGAAAATCAGCAACTGAACAATTTAGAAACTCATTTATAATCAATGACTCTGATTAATAGAATCCAGTTTCTTGTTTTCGCTCTGAATTAGAATTTCTGAGTTTTTATTAATAGAACCAACAAAACCAACTGGACCCACCTTCAGATTGCGAGTTCTGGTTCTGAAGGTTCTAACGGAACGTCTGAGGGTCAAAGTTCAACAGTAGAACCTCTCGGTTGGTTCTGATCCTGAACTGTTGGACTTTTCTGACCCTGGTTCTGCTAGAACCCTGAACATGACGAAGAAGCTTCATCTTCATCACTGAGTCCAGAACCGGATCCGACAGAAACGTCTGAAGGTCTGGAGAACTTTTCCAGAACACCGATCAGAACCCCGGTCCAGTTCTACAGAACCGGCCTGGAAACATTCATCAGGTTCCAGAACCGGTTCAGTTTTATGATCCATCACAGTTCATTCATTCAGTTCACTGAACTGATCCGTCCATGTTCCTCCTCTTCATCATCATCATCATCAGTTTGACGTTCGGACCGGTTCTGGTCTGTGGATCTCAGATAAACCAGAACCTCTGCTAAAGTCCAAACCAGAGTCCAGATGAAGCCGATAACAGAACCGCTGAGTTTTCTGCTGATTATCGATCAGCAGTGGTTTTGATCGGAGCTGCAGATCAATAATCATCGATTCTGAGGGACAGCAGCGCCACCATCAGGTCACACATAGAACTTCCGCCATCAGTTTGTTTCATATCTAAAAGTTTAATAAAAACATTTTTTATAAATATGTGATTTTATCAGTTCAGTTCCTGATTCATCTTTTATTTTCCACATATTTATTTATACTTTATTTATTTATTCTCAGCCTTCTAACCTCTGACTTCCGGTGTTTTACTATTTTTATTTTATTATTTCAGATTATTAAATCATATTTTCCTGAAACGCCGATCACCTGCAGCAGCCAATCACCTGAAGGGAATGAGGAGCTTGACGTCATCGCACAGGTGAGTCAAGTCGCTACAAACGGAAAATAAGTGAATATGCCTTCAAAATAAAAGCCTGAGAGAGGCCTGGTCCAGTCCGAGGACTCTGATTGGCTCTTAGCTGCCAGGTGTTTGTGGACCATCAGGATCCCGACAGGAAGGAGTTCTGGGATCGATTCGTGTTCCTGGTTCTGGTATGAAAATCTCCCTTCATTTCATCAGAGATGAATCCTGTGAGGAAACGTTCATGTTCATCATCTGGTTTATGATTTTACATCTGGAGGATCTGGAGGCTGATTCTGGGTTTTACTGACATTTTCTGGTGTTTTATCGTTTCTGCCTCTTGGTCAGGATTCCTTTGAAAAGGAGGTTTTTAATCTAAACGGGATAAATTAAAAGTTAAATAAAACTAAAATATCTGGTCTAACTCTTCATCCAGGTGGATCGTCTTCTTCAAGTTTATTATTTTCATCTTTCAAAGATTATTTTTATATTTCCAGTCAGTATTTGTGGCGCTGTCAGTTTTCATATGTTGATCATTTTCCTCATGTTAGTTAAAGATCGACTGACTTCCTGATTGTCATTGAAACGAGCATAAGAATGACCTCTGACCCTTTGGGGCCCTGAGTTTCAGAGACAAAGAAGACTTTAAAGCAGCAACACGTTTCCACCATGAAGCCACCAGCTTCATAAACTCTGCTGGGATCTTTTTCTGAAAACTGAATAAATATGTACCAAAAACGAGACCTGTCACTCCGAGGCGTTTTGGAGCGACAGTCAGACTGAACCAGTGGAGCCCACAGTGGGTCCTGGAGGCCCGGCATCCTGGATCCAGAACATCGACCTGCTGAGGAGGAAGTTCATGAAAATGTAAATGTGATATATTCATATTCAGCCAATCAGAGGACATTCATAATTTTTTTTGCATTATTGCATCCCAGCTTTTTTTCTTTGCATCTTCTACTGTTTAGGTCGCGCCTCTTATTGTGAAGGTCCAGCCCGGAAATGCGGTTGCGGTGTAAACGCGGGACACTTTGCGGTCCGTCCATCTGACAGCTGGGTCAGGCTGTTCGGTTCTCCTCGCAGCTCTTTCATGGACTGAGGAGTCCCTGCAGCAGCGGGTGTCAGAGCCGAACCGAACCGGACCGGACCGGACCGAACCAGCCTCCTCCTCCCCGGTCCGCCCATGGATGAGCAGGCCGGTCCCGGAGTGTTCCTCAGCGGCGGCGGCGGTTCGGGTCCCGGCGGCACCGGGAGCGCCAGAGCCCCGCCGCCCGCGGACGGAGCCGCGGCCCGGGCTCACTACAGCATCCCGGGGATCCTCCACTTCCTGCAGCACGAGTGGGCCCGGTTCGAAGTGGAGCGGGCCCAGTGGGAGGTGGAGCGGGCCGAGCTCCAGGTGAGACCCGATTCGGCTCGGCTCGGTTCGGTTCGGATGCTAAATGACCTAGCGGCGCTTGTTGTGTTGGTGGTTCCGTGTGTGTGTCGGGGACAGGTGGACCTGCGTGGTTACGTCACATTTTTTACCTGCGGGACAAAACCCGTTAAAAAACAACAGGAACAAGGGGTTTCCATTATCGGACATAAGCTGCTCCCAAACATCGGACACAGAGAACGCCTGCCGGTGTCCGATAAAAGGCGCACGGTGGTTGTTTGCGGGGATTCCCCGCACTGTCCGCCCCGCACAAGCTGCGTTGACCGGTTCGGTCGGTAACGCAGCTTTTACTGACATTATGGACCTAAAAATGAATCATTTATTAATAAAACAGCAGGAATATTAGAGAGATGAAGATGGACAGTATGTATCCTGATAACCTGTGATGATGATGAAGGTCCAGTCAGGATCCTGCTGCTCCTCTCTGTGAAACCGGGATCAGCTGAAATGGGCCAGAAGCAACGCTTTACAAGCCGAACCTGGTGCTGAACCGGACCGGGTTCTCTCCACTCGGCTCCGGTTCTGCTGGTCCATGATCTGGTGTTGGACCAGTGAAGGAAAAATGTTTCTGGTTTTCAACATTTCAGTTGACTGAACTCTGAGAAGTGTGGAGTGTTTCTGGGTTTAACCCTGAACAGGGTCCAGATGTTCTGGTTCTGTCCTCACAGAACATCCAGCATCCTGGAGACACAGGAGCCCAAAGAGAACCATCAGAACCGGTCAGAACTACAGATGTTATTTGTACAAAACTGTTTTAAACCGGAGTGGTCCAAAGCACGGCGCGGGGGCCATTTGTGGTCTTGGACGGATGTTTTGCAGTTGGACACCGACCCGTTTGACCCGTCCAGTTCAGCTGGTTGAGAATTCTAATTTTAGTCAGGATAAAATTATTTCTGATGCGATTTTCTTACAAGGGAAAATCTTTGTGTTTTTATAACCAGAAGAACTTTGTTTATCCAGTCTTTCACTGAAAAATCAACTTTACTGAATTAAAATCAGCTTTTATTTCATTTATTACATTCGACTAATATTGCAGCGTTTTGAAAGAATCCTGCTTTCATTCTGAGAATAAATTTGTTCAGTTGAGCCCAAAAGAAATTGGAATCTACAGGCTTTTCTTGTTTTGGATCTACGATGAATGAAATGCTTTTCACTCAAAAACAAAAAATCTGACGACTTTGTTTGCTTGATTTGATTAGATTTTTCCTCAGCCTGTGAGAACTTTTGACCCGACAATTTTAGCCAACATGACAGAAAGTTTTGTGATCCCAGTGCTTTGCTCTGCAGAGGGTCGGACCGGACCGGACCGGACCGGACCGGACCGGACCGGACCAACTGCACCAAAGTTTATTTCTGTGATGCTGGTCCGTCTGAATCCTCAGCAGATTCCTGGGAACGTTGGACTTTAATGACATAAAGTTGGGAATTTCTGAAGGAGTCGGACGCTGAAAGTGGGTCAGAACCAGAGAATAACTGGGTCAAGTTCTGATTGACTTCCTCCTCCTCTCCTGCATTCGTCCTCTTCTTCTTCCTGGGAGTCCTCCCCTCATCTTCATCTAGCCCCCGCTGCCTCGTCTTCATCAGGAACCATAATCCCCTCTCTGCTCCAGATTCAGGCTGCAGGAAATTCCCAGTCGTCCCAGAATGCAGTGGATGATCTCTGCAGTGGGAGATTAAATAGGCAGCAGAGTGAGACCTCCTGTCGATGCGTAATCGAACTCTGATGCTACCGAGGTTCGGTTGAAGTGAACTCTGGTTCGGTTTGAATGCATATATGACTATAGACCGCTCTAAAAGCAGGAAGTGGACTACAGAGCAGGGCATTCTGGGTAAATACAACCAAAGCTAACATGCTAGCCTAGCGCTAGCAGCAGAAATGGCTCCTGGTCTTTAGCCAAAGACTAAAGAGAAATCCTC
>CAEFZY010064720.1:0-10029 GCA_903066815.1 Brachyrhaphis roseni | reverse complement strand
TCTTCATCTTCCTCCTGTGCACTGAGACGTGTTAAGTTACATTAAACTTGCGTCTTCCTCGACACATATATCCCACCTGTCTCACTCTTACCTTTTCTGCTCGAGCACCCCTGGTGGCCGTTAGAAAAAAATGCATAAATAAGCTGCATCATTGTATAAGCCGCAGGGCTGAAAGCGTGTGACAAAAGTCGCGGCTTATAGTCCGGAAATTATGGTATTAACTCAACACCTGTTTCTTAATCTTTAATAATTGATGCCACTTTGCCATAGCATTGAATATATTCATGTGGTTTCCTGTGGGGCTTTAAGTAAATGCTTCCTCTCTTAAAGTGAAAATGGATCCGGCAGCTTTATCAGAGTTGGGCTTCCTGCGTTTGGATATTGAGGTCAATCTAAAAGGATAAATAATCTGATCACCAGAACCATGTTAAAGTCGTCTTTAGAACCGATGTGTGACACGCTGCAAAGGAATCTGAAAGACACTTGGTGTTTCTTGCTATCCTATATATATAAAAACATTGGATTCTGAAACAATTTCTGCCACTGAATGGAATGAATACTTCAGTTCTCAAATCATTATCAATGTGTGAATTCGACACATAACCAAAATTCACACATGGAAACACTACAATGTCATCTAGTTTTCAGCAGGGGAACAAGCCATAGTTATGATTAGATAAACTGTGTTGATGGACTACAATGGACTCCACAGTAGTGTGTGTCTAAGTGCTTCGATCTAAAGCCTGACTCAAATCAAACAAAAAAATTCAGGCTAAACTTAAATGCTTGATGGGCTCAAACAGAATCTGTTTGGACTCAGGTTGGGTTGGACTTTTTTTTAGCCTCGATCTAAACTCTAGCATGTTTTGGTTCAGTTTTGAAACCTCACCTAGATATGGGAGCATTGATTAAATAATGAAAGCCCAAATTAATTAATGTACTGCCCAATTACATCTAATGTTGTGATTTTCAAGTTACCTAAATGCATATCCATTTTATGTCCTATATTTCATTTACCCGTCTCTTTTCCTTTCGACTCAGCATAAAAAGGTCTACATGTGTTCCAAAGATGGATTCGTTCTGAATTTTTTGTGCCAAATCCAATTTCCGATTTTATTCAAAAATAATTCTTCTTTCTTTTCTTAATAAGTAATTACAAATTACAGAAAATATTTATAGAAACTTTTATTTCAATCACATCAAAATGGCTGACCCTGGACGGGACTCTTAGTAGTTACGGAAATCCAAGATGTGCAATGGTGAAAAATGAAGTCCAAATTTTCCAGTAATTAAATCTTCTTAAACAAAAAAAAAAGATTAATCAATAAAATAGATTATATTTTCAATCTGTTTTATCGCTGACATGCTAATAGTTTTTCTTTCTTTTGATTTTTTTAAATGAGAAAGCGCCGAAGAAACAAACGTAAATGTAAAAACAAATAAATGGAGAAACCAGGAGGAGGGCGATAGGATGGACTCACAGAGCAGCTGCTTACACGTTGCAATGACTTCAATTAGCAGGAAGGGCTCTGGCAGCAGCAATGTTTAACTGGTCACCATGGTGATCTGGATGCAACATCTTTCCCGTGTGGCGAAGTTAAAAGAGTGGGACGAGTTATGAGGCGAGGTTGTTGGAGTTGCAGAAAGAAGGTGTCTAGAATGGAGTGAATGATTGACAAAGAAGAAGAAAAGAAGCAGTGAAAGAGGTTTGGAGGAGAGAGTTAAGGAAAAATGGACGGGAAAGTAGAGGTGGAAGGAGAAAGGAAGAATAGTGAAGAACAAATCAATGTAGAGAGTTAGGAGATATGGAGCAATAACAATGAGAGGAACGGAAAGATGTGGGAAATGAAAATGAAAAAATTGATTAGATCAGTAAGTGTGGCAAGAAGGAGACGCGGTCAATGAAAGAAGGGAAATCATTTAACTTATAGAGCTGAAGATGATAAGGAATGATGATGATATGTCAGCTCTAGAGGTAGGAAGAGGACAAGAATGGGAAGAATGTCAAGATCTTTACCTAGAGGCAAATTAAGAATGCTTGTGGGTTAGGAGATACAGAGTATGACTGAGGCTTACTAACGTTTGGTCATTATTGCCTCGGCTAACGTTTTTCTTGACCCTAACTGGAAATTCTAAATTTCTAAAAATTTAACCCTCCTGTTATGTTCGTTTCTGAGGTACAGCAATGATGTTCATGGGTCAATTTGACCCGGGGGGTGTTAAATCATGCAATAGTGTCAGAAACCAAAAAATTCCTCCAAAACATTTTTGTATCTGATTATTAACTCCAAAAATAACCATTTCAATCAATATTTGTGCAATGTTTTTTTTTCTTTTTCTCACAAATAAAGGATCAATGACGACAATTTACTCCAGTTCCAGGTCAGCTCACACCTTTGCTAATTCCCACGTTTATATTTTTTAATTATTATTTCTTTCTTTTTCTTTTTCCCATTTTGTATCTACTTGAAATTTGCATTTTTCTGATATTTAATTATAATGGCCATAAAATTGTTCAAATCTCATATGAGAGAGATTACTATTGGTTTCATTTCCTCAGTGGTAAGTGGACCACGAGTCTGTTGAATAAAGCAATCATCATCATCATCATCATCATCATCACCATCATATCTTCGCTGATGCTAATGCTAACCCATTTTTAGAGTCGATTTCTTTAGGTTACACTCCCAATGGGATGTAAACTATCAGTCCAACTACTTGTGATGTTAAATTACATTATATTATCTTTGACTAGATAACTTAGCACAATAACAGTTTGTTTAAAGGTTGACTGAATACCATTGCTTTCTATTGATATTTATGGTGTATCCCCTGTCTATTAAGCTCTAGTTGTTTTGCCTAGGAGGTGGGAATGTGCAATCGAACTCTGAACTCAAAAACTACAGTAGAGTCCAGTAAATTCAACTGGGTAAATGCAACCAAACCAAAGGCGCGGATGTAACGCTAGTGAGGGAAATGGCTCATGGCATTTTGCCAAAGACAGAAAAGAAATCCTACAACAGATAAAATCTGTCACCACTCCATTTTTGTTTGCATTTTGTGAAGAGAGAAGTTGCGCTCAGTGTCTTCTTCAGGGGTTTATGTGTCATTTCCTTCAGTGGTTCTTGGTGCAGCCCCCCCCCACAGATCTGGGAGTGGTATCACACTCAACCAGGTTCCACTTGGAGAACAAGCTTCATGTTTTAATTAATTAAAGCTAGCAAGTGAAAATGTCTGTTTCTCTGTGTCATAAACATTCATTGACTGTTTTCTGGACCCTCTGTTTGGTTGTGTCTCTTGGTTAGATGCGGAGAATTCATCTGTTTAGGTTACTGTTTGACCTAAATGGTTTTAGATAAAGTTTTGCAGAATTAAACAAATTTTCAAGAAAACTTCAAAAGTTGTACTAAAAGATAAAGATAGAACAGTAAATAATCTGTATATGGCTCTATCTGACCTCCAAAAATCAAATCAACTGAAGAAGTTCATTTGGGGGGTAAGTTACACTTTAAATGGAGCTAGAGTATATCATATCTACCTTATTTTAACTTCCAATTTCATTTTTGTATCAGTTTAAATCAGTAGGAAAAAAAAGGCTCGGCATTCTTGGTTAAATTTGTATTTTCAACAAAAATTTCTTTCTTAAGACTTTACTGAATGAAGCTTGGCTTATTGGTATTTTCTACTGAAATACAAAGCAGCTCATCAACAGTATAAAGATGTTAGCAGCTTTTAAAGTGAAAACCCTTCAGTACTGCATTGCAGTGGTCAGAAGGAACTGAAGGAGAACCATCCTGCGAGGTGTGTGTGTGTGTGTGTTGTGGTCTGCAGGAGGGCCAGCTATTTTGCTTGGTTCTTTTCTGCTGTGATTGGCTATCTGGGACCCACAGCTCCACAATCAGCATCCCAGACAGAAATCAGGGAGCATCACTCATCTGAAGAAGATGGATGTCGTTCAGACAGCATGAGCCGCTGGTGTGAGTGTGGAAGAGCTGCTGAGTGTGTGGCTCGAATCTTTCCCTCCATCAGCGTCTCTCCGGGATCCTCACCATACACACACGCTGACCAGCTCATGCGTGTACCGAACGCCTATCTTCTCCTCCAGCAGCGGGTGAGCCACCTCTACCGTCACAAAGAAATAAATAAATCCTCAATCTTCAGTCCTGCCAGGGTGAGAGGTGGCCAGATGGAAAAGACTCACACGCTCCTTTCATATGTAGTCATAAAATGCAGTAAAAGTGTTTTTTTTCCTTCTTCTTCTTCTTTTCTTTCGCTCTGTTAGTTGCGTGATTTACCGTCCAGCCACGCCTGAAGGTTGGGGACGGCGCCCCTCTCACATCGGTGGTGAGCCGGTCGCTTGGAAACACACAAACGGCGCCACACCCGAATCAGGCCAGGGTTAATTATGATCCGCCGCATTCTGACAGCCCTGTGGATTTAACTCGGCTCTAATATCCTCCTTTGAGTGATGACACCCGCTGGGAGTGTGTGTGTGCGTGTGTGTCAGAAGCCAAGCAATCACACTGACAGGTGTCATGGTGTAAATTAGGTGGCACACATTTAACAGCAGTCAAGGCCCACAAGCACAACGTCCTTGTTCCTCACGCAAAGTGAGACGGGATGCTTAAAGGACTCATTCACTGTTATGGCTTTCAAACCCAAAAACACAAATCCTCTGACATTTATACTTACTAATAGTGTTTGACCTTCCGGATCCAATCTCTGCACGATTCACTCCAACAAACTGGATACAAGCTGATTCAATGTGAAAAAATTACACTTTATTGTAACTACACTTTGTATCAGCTCCATAACTAAAGACAGGAATATAAATGCTAGTGAACTGAAGTCGTTCCAGTCCAGGATTTGACATTTAATGCCTGAGAAATGAGAGGCGAAGAACAGGTTGATATTTTTTTATTTTTTATTGAAAATTACAGAACACTCTGTTCCCAAGAAATGTCACAGTTCATCCCATGGAAAACAGCTTAAGCTGTTTCACAATGCACATTAATTTTATTACTGTAGGAGCCCTTTAGTAGGGAGGCTTTATTCTTTTACCATCTGGTTTATCGAAGTGATTTTTGTCTGAAAGATACTGGGGTGAATGTTGAAAAACATTTCCAAAAAGATCTTCTCTTTTTACCACACTTGAATGTTTCAAGGTATTAAATGTTAATATGTGACAGTCTGAGTAAATACAAAATGCAGGTATGTGATACTGCATACCACACAATCAATCCAACATCAACTCCAGGACCAGTATCATCTATACAGATATTCTTTACAGTTTAGGTTTGATACATTATCAGAGCTTCTGTTTCAGCATACATTTTGTTTTATCATAACCTAAATTTAGTTTGATCATAACTTCTCTTGAGACTTTTTTGTATTTTGTTCTAGCCTGAAGCTGCTGTGAAATGGCACTTAGCAGCATTTGTTAGCGCTAGCATGGAGCAGATTACACTAGAGCAATCTCCTTCACCATCTGCACTACTGCACAAAGAATCTGTGAATCACCATCTTCAGTTATAAAGCATATTGACATTTGTGTAATCAATAACACACACTTTTTTTATTTCCTTCATACAAATTATGCATGTTCTGGAAAACCCAATACACACGCACACACACCCCAACACACTCCAATTACCTGATCTTTCCTAAAACAAGTGTATAAATCGTAGCCCTCTCTTTAATCATTTCCTTTTTTGTGCTTTTGCCTCTGCTTTCACTTGCTGCTCTATTAGACGCCATCAGCAGCATCATCGTCAAGTCCAATCTAACTAAACCAGAGAGATTTGATCTACAAGGGTCTCCTTGAAAGTCATCCTGCAGGCAGTGCTCTCTGACAACCTTCCCAAGTGTTCTGCTGATTGGTGATCACCAGCTCGTTCAGAATTCATAACCAATCAATTAAAGTGTGAGCTCTATTCTCTAAAGACGGCCCTCCATGTGCGTGCCATGTCGAGTAGACACGCCGCCTTTTTTTTTTTTTTTGTTGGTGCAGCTTTAGAATGAGTGGTCGAGGCGCAGCAGGACAGAATCAAGCCGACGGCGTCCAGCCGTCTTGCGCAGGCTGGAAAAACTCAAGCGAGAGGCAAATGCGTTCATGTTCTGACGCACTCCTGAGATTGTTTTTGGGCTGAATGGAAAATGCCAGTCAGTGCTTTTCTGCAAAATGAAGTGTGCCGTGTTGAAAAATGGTCCGTTGTCAGCAAACAGACTGAATAGTTGTGTGTCATCAGCTGTGATGGATGAACACCCCAGTTCATTTTATCTTGTCAAGTTTGCTGCACTTCCAACTGTACAATAAAATATGTGAAGTCATGAATCAAAACCAGAGTTTGGTGCTTGACCTAAAATACACGGGAGTCAGTGTTGTGCACTTGTTGTTTTTTTACCTTATTAGATGGAATATTTATTGAATATGTAATGACTAAGAGGCTATCTCAGAGTCTGATCACACTGGGTAAAATATAACAGTTTCATCTAACAACTTAGCCTAGAAACCCACAAGCGATCAAGTTTTATGCTCATGTGGAGACATTTTAATGATATTCAAATAGTTTGTCAACAGTATAATTACTATAGTGAACAAAAAAAAACTAACATTATTATCACTGTTGCTAAATAGATTATTACAATGATTGATTAATATTCTATACAAATTTATTTATTATCTTGTTCAATCAAAAATACAGGAAGAGACAATAAATGCACTAGTTTTTATTTGGTTATTGTAAGTACAGTAATTTCAGGACTATAGAGCGCACCTGATTATAAGCCACACACAGTACATTTTAAAGGAAAAACCATTTTGTACATACATAAGCCGCACCTGTCTATAAGCCACATGTGCTTACATACAGAAAGAGTTTTCAAAGTTTTAGTAATATACCTTAGCTTTTCTTTCCAAACAGAGCCTGTGACTCTGTTTGGAAAGAGTCACAGTAACACAGCAGCAATACGGTAGTAACACAGCACTAACAGGGCTGGTTAAAAAAAGCATACCGGTGAAAGTCACTGAGAGCCATTTTCATCATCCTGCTGTGCACTGAGACGTGTTACGTTCCATTAAACTTGTGTCTTCCTCTACACATATATTCCCCCTGTCTCACTCTTACCTTTTCTGCTCGAGCGCCCCTGGTGGCCATTAGAGAAAATGCATAAATAAGCCGCATCATTGTATAAGCCGCAGGGAAATTACGGTATATAACTTTCTGCCAATGTACTTACAGTTCAATAACACAAGTAAACCAAAGAGATATTAGAATATTAACATGTCAACTACAATTTTAAAGTAGTGCTGCCCTCAAGAGAATGGTCAAAGATGTATTTTCTATTTAGCAACTGTACAGTTTTTATATATAAAAAAATAAAACAACCAAAAAAAAAAAAAAAGATTTAATCACAATTTCACTACAAAGATTTTACAAACTGTACAAAAAAGTGTTTCTTTATAGTCAACATCTGGGTCGCCCGGTTTTGGGCTATAAAGATGTCCATCCAGTCAAATGGTCTATTTGCATCAGCAATACACAGAAAGTGTTTTTACTGCCAGCAAATTGAGTGAATCACATGTGTGTTGTCTCCACAAAACCCTTCAGAAGCTAAATTGTGCAAACTTCCGTTAAAACTAAGCTGTCAGATTCGCCCCGTTCTTCTACCTTCAGGGTGTATCAGTGCTCTCTTCCACTTTTACTCCACCTCTCGCCTACTCATATTTTGATAAGCTCCCTGAAAGAAAAAATATATATAAAATTACACAGATGCACATTCTAAAAGAACATGTGCCCACACACTTGGCACAAGCATGAAACTGTTTTGGTTAAAGAGCAGCCACACATTAGCTTTTATGTTTCTTTTTATTTTTGCCTCGTTTGCATTTGTCCCAGTTTAATCAGTTCAAAGCGATGGTACACACTGACAGCAGAAAATGGCTGAAAATGTAGCAGTCTACACCTATTAACATGTTCAGTTTTTGTTCTAAACAGCTAACGTTAGCTCACGGTGCTAAACGTCTTGCCAGCAGTTAGCTTCCACTCTGAAAATGAATTAACGTTTTCAACAGGCTAACTGTGGTTTTACACTTTTCTATTACAGGAACTAAAACTATTAAAAAACACATAAAACCTCACATCAAAACATTCTAAGAAAACAAAGTTTGACAAACTATTTCTGCATTTAAAAAATTCACATCAAAAAGGAAGCAAATCTTGTGTTGCACTGTTAGGTACAGTCAACCCATAAAACACTTCTCAATAATTCATGTTGCAGAATTATTGTAAGCACCATGAACACACTGCTTCTGGCTAATCATTAGCTGCTAACAATGCTAACAGTTGTGCTAATCTAGATTGATGTTGGGCAGCAGCCTTGAAAATGACTGATTGAAAGGACTGAATTTATCTTACCAATCCTTTATAGTTTAAAGAATTGATTTAATCAAAGAAATAACTGTTAAAGCGAAGGCACTTTTCACCTCCAAAAAAAATCCTAATCGGGATTTTGTGACAAACACAATTCTGTTTCTCATGGCCATTGTAGAAAAAGCAGAGCACCTAACACTACAAATATTTTATCAACGTACTTCGGAAAACACCAATGAGGGTATGAGGAAGTTTTAGAGTAAAATTTGCATATGTACATGTGTAGAAGTTAATAAATAAACACTCAATGTCAATATTTGCATGGAGGTCTGCAGGATTTACTCTCTTTGAGCAACGGCTGCTGATAGTTTTACAAGCCTGCCGTTTTTAAGTTTTTTCCTTCCTGGAGCCTCAGGGGGATTTAGATTTTGTTGGGATGATAGGAACACCCCGGGTATTCGCTTTGTTACAAATAATGACATTTTATTACATTACAAATTAACTGTCGTAAATAAATGATGAGTTTTACACAGTCAAATTATGTATTTTAAAAAGCCTTACAAATCTTCAGGTATTTCATAAATGTTTCTTAAAGTTCCTTCCGTTTCCTCAAACACAAGCTGGACTCGGTCAGTTGAAGCTGCAATGTGTGCAGGAAGTGAACAGGTGCATTAAGAAGGTTAGTGTTCCATGCAGACTATTGTTGGGAATGTGTCATAGGGGAGAAAAAATCCAGCTGTTTTTACCCAAAAATGGTTTTTACACAAAATAGATGGTTTTTAAAATAATTGTGGAAAATATAACTCATATATTTTTAATATCTTGGCTGCCTTATAATGATTCAACAGCTGTTTGCTGGACCAGTGATCCAAATTAAATGCTCAGTCAATAATTATTTAAAGTGGACGAAACAAGCTGTGGAACGATGTAGCATTTTTACTTAAAGAAATAAACTTGGATATATAAACAATTCACATGAAATGAAACATAAATTTTTTTATGGGTTTATTGTATGCTCTCAGTTTTATTCAAGGTTAAATACTGAAGAATAGTACCTTCATAGCTTTCATGTATAAAAAATAGTTTCTATAAAACAAAGAAGCTTAAGATCTCAAAGCACACAAAAATCGTGGGTGAACATGACATAAATTATTATAACCACCTAAAGTCTAAACATTGCCAGGATGAAGAATTACCAAGAAGAACTGGGTCGTGCTTTTATTTTCAGTACGTCAGATTATAATATTTGTCCTCTTCGGTCTCTGTCAGAAATAAAAACAGACCAACACCAGAAAATGGACCTCGTATTTTCCGCACTATAAAGCGCACCTAAAAGCCTTCAATTTTCTCAAAAGCCGACAGTGCGCCTTATAATCCGGTGCTCCTTATATATGGACCACTTTATTAAGGTGTTTTAAATGTAGTAATTTATTTCAGGCACTGGGTGGCTTCCCGTTCATACATTCCTGATCAAAATCTTAAGACCAGTCAAAAAATTGCAACAATTTGCATTTTGCACTATTGGATCTTAAGAAGGTTCTAAGTAGAGCTTCACAATGTTAAAAGAAGAAATCAGCGTAAGAGACAAAAACTTTTGAGCGGGGAATTAATTGAAAACTGCATTTATACTCAAACATGATTTTTTTCAGCTGATCAA